>CM028331.1:36647894-36937894 GCA_016647705.1 Eucommia ulmoides
TGAATTTAACAAAATACAACGAAGTAAAAGTTTCGGGTCAAAATTGAAATTCCCATGATTTAAGGAAGTCTAAAATGACTTTACAAAGGGTTTTTTTATCAAATCATCTTTAGTATAGGTACATATTCGACTCTACCCTTAAATCATGACTTAGTTACCTCACCCCGACTTTGAAACATTTATTTTTCACTGAATCTTGCCAAATTTAACACCAAAAATAATTCTTTCTCTCACGCATATCACATCACACACTACCAAGAAACAATACAAGACACCTTAATCAAGGTTTGTAAAGGTCATGACAAAGTCCTAAACCACAAGGTGATTTAAAGTTTGGACTTGACTTGGATTTTCAACAAATCTAAGTCATCTTGACAAACCACTCTAGGCCCAAGCAATCAAGGGGCTCAACCACAATTTAAGGCTCACAAACCAAGCCTTATAATGACCAAGTAACCTTCCTAGAAGTTGCCTACCAAATGGAAAAGGAAGGGGACAAGACACTGGTTGATCCCGAGGTTTTGATGGACAATTAAAGGTTGATATTTTTGTGGAACTAATATGTTTGTTGAGTATTTCAGTAAAAAAGTTCTAATTAAAGATTGAATCATGAAAAAATTATCGAGGGTGCAAAGATGGACATTGAAGAAATGAAGAGTATTGAAGATTCAAAAGAAATTAGGTGAAAACAACTCAAATACTCTTATACTTTTAATGCAACCCAAATTAGGATCACACCAACACTAATAATTAATTATATTTTGTGTGTGTGTTGATTTGATACAATTTAAGATCCTAATTAGTGTTCCAATATTTGCTCCTACGTGAAATTGAAGAATGAAAATTGGCATAAGTAAGAATAATGTTTAAAGTTGTATTTTAGTGTCATTTGTGTTAATTGAGAAAAGTAATCGGTTAATGGGTTCAAACGATGAATTTTGGAGCTGAAGTAAGTGTGAAATCGAACATCCAACATTGATTAGTCAACCGACTAAGAGAGGATCGATCAACTGATTGGCCTTGGGTTGAAAAGTGAAACTCTCTGAATCGGTTGGTTAACCGACAGTGGAAGGATTGGTCAGCCGACTGTGGCCTAACTTTGGCTTGGATTGCATCCTAAATCAATTAATCAACCGATTGTTGGGGTAATTGGTTAATCGATTGCCTTTTGGTTTTAGCCTGTGTTATATTTTGTATTCTTCGGTTAACCGAATGGGCAGGGATCGGTTAACCGGCTAATTTGATTGAGATCTCGAAAAACTTGGACTTTCGGTCAAAACTAGTCATTTTTTACGGTTCCAATGGAGAGATTCGGGGGATTTGAAATTGTGAAAGATTTAGTCCATATATTTTGGAATAGATATTGATTTGGTACATATAGTTAAAGATTCTTTCAATTTTAGCAACTAAATATTTCCTATCTTTATGATTGATGTTTAAGAAATAATTTGTGTGCATAATTGAGAGATTTAAAAGTTATTTTTAAATAAAATATATCAGAATTGAAAGGATATGATACATGGGGTCTATAGGTGCCTCTTAGAGGCCTATCATTTGAAAACTAGCCGTTGGAAGGCTTGTTCTAGATCATTATATATGGACTTGTGAAATTAGATCTAGACACATCAAGAACTATCAAGTTCCTATGCTTTCTGAGAGTTATCATTCTACCGAGATTATTTTGAGAGATCATTTGTGTGAACAGTTCTTGAGCTAAAACGTTGTTGAATTGGTATCACCGATCTATGCTGTTTTGCAATCATGTTTCTATACTTCAGTGTTTTTGGTGAGATCTTTTCAAGTTATTGTGCTGAAATTTGATTTCATATTATTGTTTATTACTTGGATTTAAGATTGTTGAAAAAACATTTTTAAACTTAAGAGCATAAAAATTCTTTTTAAAATGATTTTGCGATATTATTTGATTACATGCTTAATTTTATGTTACCCACTTGTTATTAGTCATATATTAATTTTTCTTATTTTAAATTATATCACATAGTAAATTTTGGGATATTAATTGAGTATAATTGTTTTGAGATAGTAGAAACTCCGAGTGGGAAGAAACTCATAATTGTTTGTATTTGTGAGTTTGAGCGAATTAGCACAATTGGGTCGTGTCTAGTTAGGGTAGCTATGGGTTTCAATCTTTTCTGGGAAACAGGTTGAGGTTTGATCTTTGCCTAAGGTCTATAAAACTGTAGGTTATTCTTTTTCCCTTGAAAGAAGTAGTTTTGATTTTTCCTGAATTGAATTGACGTGAATTATGACAGTTCCATCCTTCCCGGTTGTAAGGATACTTGGAGAGTGTGAGGTTTGATCTTTAGCCTGTATTAAAAAGATTTGTTTGATCTTATAACCTGTAAAAGATTAGGTGGTGATTCTTCCTGTAATAGAATTAGGTTAGTTTTTAACTTGGTAAAAAGATAAGATTCTTCGTTAGTTTGAGAAAAGAAAAATTATAAAGGTTGATTTTGAGCCTGGGAAAGAATCGTTGTAAGGGTTGGTTCCTACTGGTGAAGGGATCAAGGGTTTGGTGGTTGTGAATCTTCGTGGAGCTTGGGGGACTAAATTAAGCAAGGCTACTTGCTGAACCAGGATATATCTTGGTGTGCTGCTTTGTTATTCATTTTATCACATTTTGTTTGGGTGTTATACTTAGAATATAAATACTTATCCGCCACGTAACAAAGATAACAATTGATTTAGGAGAAATTGATTATTTGATAAATTAAGTGTTGAAAGATTTAAATTGTTTAAATTTTTATAACTACCCAATTCACCTCTGCTCTGAGGTAGCTCACTGGGCCAACAATACTACAACTCGTTTGGTTGGATGGAATGAAATCAAGGTGAAATAGAATGGGAGGAAAAAATGGAATGAATTTGTCAATGGAATCACTATTTAATATCTTATTTGGTTGTCATGAAATAAGAGAAGGAAATGAACTAGTGAAATATAGCAAAATTTTCAAAATGCCCTTTTAGACATTAATTTTGAATATCTATTTAATAATATATTATTTAAATTTTTAAAAAATTACAAATGAGTTCTGCGCTAAATAATACATTAGTATATATATATACACACACACACAAATAATATATATATATATATATATATATATTGAGTTTGCTTGCCGGATGGATGAATATTGAGTTAGGCTTTTGGGAATGGGCATTTGTGTAAATTCATTATTTGATTCCATTGGGATGGATTTGATTTCATCTCATCTACAATGGAATTGAATTCCCTACTTTTTCATTTCAATGGAATCAATTTTTTGATTCCATTAGATAACTAAACAATGGAATCAGAATCGAGAATGGAATGACGATTTCCATTCCACCCCGATTCCATTCAACCAAACATGTTGTTAGGGTATAACCAACCATTATCGAAACTAAATCGATTCGGTTTGCCACCTAAGTAATGCATTCAATGAGCATTGAATGTCCATCCCATCAAGCATTAAAAGCTTGAGATGGCATGTCAAGACCACATTCAAGGTATCTAGATATTTTAAGCAAAATATCTTAGAAACCAATTGAAAGCCTTGAATCGTGACGATCCGTTACTGAAACCAAATCGGATAAATAGCCTCCAAGTAATGCTTTTAATGCACAACCCATCAAGCATTGAATACTTGGGATGACATGACATGGCTAGGTTTAAAGGATCTAGATATTTTCACAAAAATATCAAAGGGTAACTAGGCAACTTGGAAACCAACTGACGGTTACAAGAAAAGTTCACCCGATTCCATTCGAAATGAACCAAATATGTGGCCTCCAAGTCATGACTCATCACTTTTCATTAAATGAAAAGTGACACCTAAGGACTAGATGCAATGCACCTTGGGAACATTTATGATGACTAAACCGAAATAGTAGATCTAACCGGTATTTAGCCTCTAAATCGAACCGGATCCATCCCATCAAGTCATAAATGCACCCATGTACAAAGAATCTTATTGGTGGATAGGTAATGATTGGTAATCATTGGTAATGATTTCCAATGATTACCAAATCTTCAATAATCTAGCCCTCTCCCCTAATTCGTTACAAGCTAAATTAAACGAAGACAATATAGCAAGTCCCCTAGGACAAACACCCCCCAAGGAACAAGCAGGTTTGGCCTGCTCATTGCCCAATGCGCAGGCCCCCAACCTATAAATAGAGATGTTGGGGTTCTCATTTTCTCAAGTCTTGAAGGCCTAGTTTCTCTCTCTGGGCTCGAGCAATTCCTTTCGGGTCCTAGGTCTCTCAAGAGGATTTCTCAAAAATCACGTTGTTATTCTACTGAAATCTAGTCATGGAGGGCGTTCTTGAAGTTCTTAGAAGAAGAACTTCAAGGATCGACGATCACTGATCAACACCGAGTCAAGAGAAGCAATGAGGGAATGAGGTTAGCTACTTAGGGACGACCACATCCCCTAAGTAGGTTTTTGTTATTGGGTTCTTGGATAAGAACTCAAAGATCTGCGACCACCGATCAACCACAGGCCAACCACTAACCAAGAAGATCAAGGAGAAGGAGGTAAACACTTAGGGAAAACCACATCCCCTAAGTAGGTATGTTCCTATCAACCCACCTGTGATTCTTGGTTGATTTTGTGTATATTGCTTTGTATATAGTAGGTTCATGTAAATAATACGCTTACTTTCATGTTCATAACACATAAAATCCATAAAAGAATCAAACAAACACCAAAACAACCTAACAAGCTTATGATTTTGTCAAGAATATCAAACAAACACCTAATCTTAACTATAACAACCAAATTAGGGTTAAATCATACAAAAATAATTTCAAGCATCTCAAGAGCATTCAAAAACATGCCAATACATTCAAAACTTCAAATCATCCAACAACGTGGTAAAAAAACGTGAGGATTTGAACAAAACGATTATTCACACCATGAGTTTTATATAGTCTGCACAATACTCCCCTAGGAACATTGTATTTCTTTTCTTTTTAGCTAAACAAAACACACACACACACACACACACACACACACACACACACACATATATATATATATAGATATATACTTATATACAACACTGACAAACACTTGTGGCTAAGAACTGGGGATAAAAAGAGGGTCTCTACTCCTATGAGGATATGTGTGATTTTTCTTCAGAAACCTTCTCATTTTCCTCAGTTAGGAGGAGAACTGGTATAAATATATGGTATTTCTTTGCACTTTTTAACTTACAACTTACCCACAGACACTAAACTAATCAAAGCAAAGGAGTTTGTTTAAGGTTCTTAACAATATCAAAGGTTTGTTTCAAGGTTGTAATTCAGGTTTGTTAAATCAAAACTAACTGATAATCAACCAAAACTTAACTAAACTAACTCAGATTTAACCAAAACTAACCCAGTTTTTCAAACATAACAGGACTGAACTACGTCTGACCTGATCTTTGGTAACCACCCAAAGTATATAGGCAGCCCATACGGGTTCGATCACATCTCTCATAATGAATCCAGTTTTCAAACCATAACAAGGATGAATGACGCCTGACCTGATCTTTGGTAATCATCCAAAGTACGTAGGCAACTCATAAGGGTTCGATCACACTTCTAATAATAAACCATACTGATGGCCTAAGAATTACCCAAGAGGGGGGGTGAATTGGATTTTGGGAAATAATTCGTTAATTAAAATGTACTCAATATAAACTAAGTGTTTATGTGATTTGTGTCAAGTGCACAGTGGATATTCAAAAAGAATAATAATCCCAAACACAAATATATGCAAAAATATAAAGAGTAGAGTTAGAGAGATTGATATCAGTATTTATAGTAGTTCGGCAAACACCATTTGCCTAGTCTACTCCCCCGAGCTCCTTAGAGGATTTCACTATCTATGATCTTCTTACGGGTAAAGAACAAACCGTTTAAATTGCCACTTGAGAAGTACGTATCTCAAGACTTTAAAATTTAGAGTGAATATATTACACTCACAAATTTCTCCTCTTGAGTGAAATATTTACTCAGTATTTACAATGAAAATCTCATCGTCTCACAAAAATGGAGCTTCAACACTCACAAGATATAAAACTCAAGAATCTATGTGTGTAAAGTAAATACAACAAATACTCAAGAAATATGAATCAAGAAAGAGTATAAGTGTTTTAGGATAGATTTTAGCTTGGAAGCCTTTGATAGTGGAAAAATACAATAAATTGTTCAAGATATTCAATGCATATAATTGAGTATGGTTGATATTTAATAAATGTAGACAAATTATGATAGAGATATTCAAAGTTGGGTAGAAATAATTAAATGTAAGGCTCATCAACTTTGAAATATGCAACAAGTTGTTCAAGATAAGATGTATTCACATTATGGGAGACAAGGCTTGGGCTAGCATTTAATAAGCTATCGTACCACTAATTCAAAATGATATCTTTGTATTCCCAGTTGGTTATCTTGACAAATTCAAATCTAATAATTATATTCATACATGATTATGTATTTGAAAATATGCATACAATATGTCTAAAATATATTATGCATGTATACAATCTAATTAAACACATACAAGTATTTCAAGTATTTGAACACTTAGAATTCATTTAGCATGATGAAAACAAATTTTCATACCCTTTGAGCCGATTTGTCAATTAATCATAGATGTAATGATAAACATATCAATTTATCATGCATATATCATGTAGACATGTTAAAATAACATCCTATAACATGATTTGAACGTTCTGAACAAAATATAATATGCAAATTCAAATTTAAGTTCATGACAAAATTCTGCATTTTGAGTTCTAAAATGTTCCGAGATGTTTTGATCCATTCTTCTTCAATTCAACATTGTATTGATCAAATTTAATGATGAAAATATGTTATATAATCATTATAAGGAATATGAATCATCATACAGTAATTAGAACAAACATACGATGCCAAAACGTAAAGCTGAAAACATAGCGAAAACAGGGCAGGTGAGAGAAAGGCTACTGATATTTTTATAAATGGCTACTATTTTATAGGAAAAACATATCCAAATTTTCCTACTATGCACAAAAATAAATTTTATTGAGTAATATTTTCATAGAAAAAAGAATCACCTCATTTGGACTCCAAATGAGTGAGACATGATTAAATGAGTGAGCAAAGATCTAGACAGGATTTTCTGTAAAACTTAACTACTAACTTCTACCGAAATGTTATAATTTGAACAACCAAACCAACTTGGATTGATATGAAATTTATATTGTTTTAAATATATTTTAATTAGTTTTCCAACCATATAAAATTCATCATATTTAGACAAGTAATAAGAGAGATACGGTTAATTTACTACAGAATGTCCATTCTGATTTTTTGGACAATAACAATTGATTGCTACAGTGTTTTCAATACAATTCTATTTTTCATCTCCTGTTCTTGGTTTTGGTCGATGTCTATGATCATTTTTTTATCCAAACACATTCAAAACATTATTTTAATGATATTCAAAGTGTTTTGATGATCCAAATATACAATGTACCTTATAATCACATAGAAACCGAGTTTAAGCAATTTAAGCATTTTTGTGATCAAAATATGAAATTTTCAATTGAGCAAGGTATGAATAATATTATTACATGGATCATAATATAATAATTATATGGACATGTTCAAAATATTATATCAATGATATTTTAAGTATTTTTCACATTAAGATCATGCAATGTACTATTTGATCACATTAAATATAAGTTTAAGCATATTAAGTACATTTGTCATCAAGAGGCGAATTTTTCAAATTTGCATGATATGATCAAACATATAACACACCTTGTGATATTTAGATATATTGGACATATTAGAAACAAAACATCATAAATGTATGTACTCTCGATGTGTGTGTGCAACTTATAAAGTTCCGAGTTCAATATATTGAGTAATGTTGTTAAAATGAAAAATTGCATTATTTAAATCATACCTTTTGACTTGAATGCATCTCCATGATGTATTTCCATAATGTATGGATGATGTATACTTAAAAACAATGTTAGTTCATTTAAAAAGTCAAATGAGGTGTTATCGTTAAAATCACATTTTTCAAAAATCCTATAATTGAAACTGCTTAGGCTAACACATACCCTTTACCCTAACCAAAACAAACTACGTGATGACTTGATTCTCATTTGTGATACGTAGGAAACTCGCGTGCATGTTCAGTCGCATATCCAAACAACTTAGTCTTAGTTTACATTTCATGTAGTATAACCTACATATTTACATATTTGTCTGTATATAAACTGTTATTGGGTGTCGTTGACTAGTAGTAACTTTAGTATTTACCTGCTTTCATAAAATCATGTAAAAAATATATAAAAAGAACTAAAACTTTTTTTTAAAAAAATTAATCTTGTTTAAGTGATCAAAGAAAACTGTTTGTATAGTATTTAACAGTGAATATCTATTTAGACTGAGGTACCATCTTCGAATAATTGTCTTGGGGTTTCTAACACCTTCCTAAGCATAACCAAATCCTGAACTTAAAGAATATCTCTGGTACATAGATCTATGGAAGTCGAAACACGGGTCATTTCAAAAGGAAAAATAAATTTTCAAAATTCTGATGACCTAACACACTATTTAACCCCATGCTAGGTGGCGACTCCGTTTTTAATAAAAACAAATTGGCCCAAGAAGTTTTTTAAAATTAACGCTTAGAAAAACCATTTTCAAAATGAACGGATTTGGAGGACTTGGAGAGGGAAGAATGGAAACTTGTTTTCATCCTCTTCTCGATTTCCTACTTCTTCTGCTAGCGAAATTCGGGGTGCGTCATATTGAAATATATTATTAAAAATTTACATAAATAATCATAAAAGTAAAGTAGTGTTTCTATAAAATAACTTTTATCAATATGCAATAAAATAATAAATAAATAACCATAAATTATGATTAATTTTATCAATTTTTGCAAGTCAACATATTTTAATTCAATTAATTTATATTATATCTACTATCTTTTTGGGTAGAAATATTTTTTGAATTGCAATTATTTTTTAAGCAATTTAAAATGTGCATCAAATGAATTAATCGTATATTTGTGCATTAATTAGAAAAAAATTAAATATAACTAAAAGAAAAAAGGAAAAAATTTGGGTAGGCCACTCATTATTTTATATAAAAAAAACAAAAATAAAAGGAGAATATGTGAATTCACTAAAAAGCTTCAATGATGTATTCTCTAAGTTCATTAAAATCTTCTCTCTCATTTCACTTTTAAGTATTTAACTAGTTTTAGGATCGCGCTAAGCGCGGATTTTGGAGTAATTTGTATGTGTATTTTAGTTGATTGTGCAAATGTAATTTTACATTTGTTTTATTTTACAAAATATGTTGTTGCTAATTAGTGGATTTTTTTTTGCTAATTAGTGAATTTTTTAAGTTATTTGTGTACATTGACTATGTAATATGGGGATTGTTGAAATTGTTTAAAAGATTTTTTTGTATTATTTGTTTTCTATTAACATTATAAACATTTTAGTTTTATGTGTTCAAATTGAGAGTATTGTTTAATGTTTCATGAGATAATGAAATTTTAGTCAAACATAATTTTAATTTCAAATAGATGTGCAATTGTGAATTAATTTCTTGTATATGTGGTATAGTGAGAAAAAAAAAATCATATTTTAGTCAAAGTAAGTGCAATTATTTTGAAGTAAAAAATAATAATATATTTTTTTTTTCACTTTTTATAAATAATTTAAGTTTTTCTTATTTGATTTGGTCGGACAATTTTTTGTTATATTTTTTCTTTCTTTTCTTTCTTCCACGATCTTTGAAAATAACGAACTTACATTTACACACTCCTAAACAAAAATATAATTATATACACATTTACAAACCTATACACCATTACAAAACCACAAATAAAAATATAATTATATAAACCTTTATTGAACTACAAACAAAAATATAATTATATAAACCTTTATGCAACCATAAACAAACAAATAATTATATAAACCTTCATATACCCAACAACCTCTTTAATCACATGCATCCACTACTTCTTATCTTTTTTTTCTCAACTTACCTTTTTTTTCTTTTAAATCTTTTCTCTTTCTTACTATCTTCTATCATCTCTCCAAATAACAAACCTACCGTTATACACCGACAAAATAAAATATAATTTTATAAAGCTTTACACACCCAAATAAATATGTAAACTTTTATACATCCAAAAAAATCTAATTATATAAATCTTCATACACCCACAAAAAAAAAAAAAAAAAAAAAAAAAAAAAACTATATACACCTTTATACACTCACAAAAAAGAATATCATCCACTATCCCATTACCTTTCTTCCCAACTTATCTTTTCTTTATTTATCCTTTTCTATTTTTTCTTTTTTTCTCTCCAAATAACCAACCTACCTCTATACACCCAGAAATAAAAATATAATTTTATAAAGCTTTACACACAAAACACAGTGGTCAAATCGTGTCATCAGGTTGTGTTTCGTGTCGTTTCATAGTCTGACACAAAACACAAACACGACACGATAATATATCATGTCACAAAACCTGAACACGAACATGACATGAAACTTATCAGGTTGACACGACACGATAATTTATATTGTTACATAGTAACAAGAAACTTATCGGGTTGAAACGACACGACTATTTATAGTGTTACAAGATACCATAGAATATTAACATGATACAATAAAAGACTTGTTTAACCCATTACACATTAAAGACATGTTAACATTTAACACAACTTATAAAAAGAACATATATAAAAATATTATACAACTTCAAGAAAAACAAACCAAACAAAACAACAAAAAAAAAAGATTCACCAATACAATGAAAACAAAATCACCAATACAATAGAACCACCGTAAATCCTCATCCCCTCACTATCGGAATCGCTTGGGAAGAGAAGTGAGAGAGATATGGGAATTGGGAATGAAAGAAATGAAGAGATAGGGGCAATATTTGGTTTGAGGTTAGAGAGGTATTGTGGTAGACTAATGGAGCGATGACGACTGGCAGTGTTAGGCTGGAGAAGTAAGTGGGAAGTGTGTACGAATGTGACGAGAATTGAGAGTCTGAGTATGTGTGTGTGTGTGTATGCGAGCGCGTGAAGAAGAGTAAGAAGAGTAAAAGATATTGAATTAGGGTTAGAATATATATATATATATATATATATATATATATATATATACACACACACACACACACTAACCATATAAATCTAATTATATAAATCTTCGTACACCCACAAACAAAAATGTAATTATATATACTTTTATATACTCACAAACAAAAAAAAAAAAAAACTTTATACACCCACAAAAAAAGTATTATATAATCCATAGAAAACGTTAGAGTTTTTTTATTTAGGGCCTATTTGGTAACCATTTCTGTTCCCATCCCATGCAGTGGGATGGGAATGAGATGGAATGGGATGAGAATTTTGTTTCCTGTTGGGAGGAGAATCGCATTTGGTAACGACAATTTTTTTTGTTCAGGGAAAAAAATTGTGTTTGGTAATGATTTTATCCTAGAAATTAAGAAGGAACCCTAAACTACAAATTCAAGAATGAATCCTAAAACAAATTCAATAACAAATCTAAGAGCAAATTCAAGAACAACAATCACAAATCCAAGAACAAATTTGTATAACACCAAGAACAATTTTGATTTCGAAATCAGAAACCCGAAATAGAACACTACAAATCTAAACCCAATTTTGATTTCAAACAAATTCAAGAACAATCACAAATTGAAACCCAATTTCGATTTCGAAATCAAAATTGAAATAGGGTTTCGAAATTGATCTCTGTTTCAATTTCGAAATCGATCCCTATTTCGATTTCGAAATCAAAATCGAAGGCGAAGCAGGTGCACACAACCCAAGGTGAAGCAGATGCGATTGAATGTAGACGAAGAAGATTGATGGATGAAGATGAAGAATAAACCCGACCGAATTCGAACAAATTCGACATAGGGTTTCGATTTCAAACTCGAAATCGATTTTGAGTTTCATTTTGATTTCGAACCAGACGACGAGACGAACACGGTCGACCAGATGAACACGGTCGATGAAATCGAAAAGCAGATGATGATGGATAAGAACATGATAGAGAAGACGATGAACTAGATGACAAACACGGTCGACAACGAAACCTTGTTTCGAAATCGAAAGCCTATTTCGATTTCGATTTTGATTTCGAAATTGAAACCCTATTAGAATACAAAATCCATGGAGAAACAGACGAAATTGATGGAGAAACAGACGAAATTGATGAAGAAGCAGATGCTAGAGGACGACGAACGTGCAGACAAAGACGATGGAGATGATGAAGATGAAGAACATGATGATAGAAGAAGGTGAGCTTAGATGGTTTGTTTTTTGTTTGGGAATGGGAATTCAAATGGTTTGTTTTTGGTTGGGAATGGGATGGAAAATCTTGGGCACAACATTTTTTTGTTTCTCAAGCCTATAGAAAAAATGGGCACAATTTTCATTTTAGAATGGGATGGGAATAGAAACAAAAAAATGAGAGTGGTTACTAAAAGTTATACCCAATTAAAATCTGGGAATGGGATGGGAAAAAGTGGGATGGGAGTGGTTACCAAATAGGGCCTTAATTATTTAACCATAGTAGCATACCTTTTTCCCAATGAAGACCACAAATAAAGAATATAGTTGCTGGGTAACACTAGAATAAACTTAAAAAAATGGTCTATAGTTAGAATAGAAAAATCCCATTTATAATAAACAAATGGAGGAAAAGGAATTTGAGCATATACACCTCTATTTTTTTGACCAATTTTTCAATTGAATTTGTTGCTACAGATAATCAACCAAGAAGAAATCTCTCTCTCTCTCTCTCTCTCTCTATATATATATATATATATATAAGAAAAGAAGAATCGAAATAGTAGATTGGGAGAAGGATGGTTGAAACGGTTCATTAATGATCACACCTTTATGGTAGAAATGTGTAATTGATGAGGAATGTTAAATGGGATATTGATGATGATGGTAGAGGCCTAAATTCTTGAGGTAGAGGGCAAGGAGATGAAACGAGTATTTGATGATGATGATGATGATGATGATGGGTAATGTATAATAAATGGGTATTTATTTATTATGATGGTGAAGGAGTCAATCAATGACAACGATTGATGGTTAAGGCAAAAAGCTAGGAGATGAGACAATAAAGGAAATTTGAGCTCTCTTTCATTTAGAGTTCATGTCTTTCAATTTTAGGTTTTCTTATTAGATGTCTATGCTTTTTAATAAGTATGACATACAAAATTAGATAAAATAATTACATTTTTTATTTTTTTTCTCTTTTGATGTGATTTTTTTTTATAACCATCATTGAAATTTCCAATAATAATAACTACTAAACAAAAAAAAATGGGAACTACTATATTTTTTAAAAGCTAATTTGAAAAACAAAATAAAAAAAATTGAAAATAAATGAAGTTAAACACACATTCAAAATAAAAATAAAAATGAAAATAAATAAATAAATAAAGTTAAACACACATTAAAAATTAAAATAAAATAAAATTATATGTCTCCTTTTGAAACTTAATAAATAAAGTTTTCTTTATTGCATATTATTTCTAAGTGTGAAAATAAATGAGAATGATTGAAAGTTGCACTCTCCTGAATTCTTATATTTTTTTTTCTTTTTGTTTATTCTTTGTTAATTATTACCTTCTCTCCATAAGTTCTTATACTTTTGTTTGAAGGCCGGGTGGAGCATTTGGCGCGTATTAATTCGGACCACTGCCC
Organism: Eucommia ulmoides; assembly: GCA_016647705.1. Classification (NCBI taxonomy): domain Eukaryota; kingdom Viridiplantae; phylum Streptophyta; class Magnoliopsida; order Garryales; family Eucommiaceae; genus Eucommia; species Eucommia ulmoides. The sequence goes on from CM028331.1 coordinate 36,661,698, forward strand.
GTTAATTCTTCATTCCTCCTCTTTCTCATATAATGGTCCGAAGCTTTTTCGGTTTCAGCAAATGTGGACCCTGCATGAGGGATTTCTGGACGTGATTAAACTTGCATGGAAGGCTTCTCATCAAAACCCCTTGGTTCGTTTAAGTTTGAACTTCAAATTGACGAGGGCGGCCCTTAAAGTTTGGAATGCTCAAACTTTTGGGAATGTCTTTGTTGAGTTAAATTCTTGGAAGGATAGAATAGAAGCTTATGATTCTATGCTTCAAACCAACTGGTCTCAGAGTGTTTCAGATTTATTTGATCAGGCTACTACGGAGTATAATAATCTTCTTAAGAGAGAGGAAGTATATTGGAAACAAAAGTCTCGAGAGCATTGGCTAGCAGAGGGGGATAGCAATTGTAAATTCTTTCACGCATCTGTTAAAATGCGTAATTCCCCTCTTTGTTTGTCTGCAATTCGTCATGAAGATGGGAATAGCTTGGCGGAGCCCAATAAGTTTCATGAAGCTTCAATTAAGTTTTTTAAGGATTTATACTCTACTGCCCAGGTGACTATTTCTGACACTATCTTTGATTCTATCCCTCGTATTGTTACGGATATGGATAACGATATATTATTGGCTCTTTTCTCGTTGGAGGAAATCAAAGATGCTCTTTGGTCCATTCCCATTGATGGTGCAGCAGGTATAGATTCTCTATCTTCTAGCTTTTTCCAATTTTCCTGGGATATAGTAGGTAAAGATATTTGGGAAGCCGCTGATTATTTTCTTAAAGGAAACCCCCTTCCTACTGCTCTCTCTAGTACCTTACTGGTTCTTATTCCAAAGAAGTCTCAACTGTCTTCTCTCAAAGATTTTCGCCCGATCAGCTTATGTAATATTTGTTATAAAATCTTTTCAAAGGCTTTAGCTACCAGATTGGCATATATTCTGCCTAAGTTGATTTCTGTTCAGCAGCATGGTTTTGTGAAAGGTCGATCCATCACAGAAGCGATTAGGCTTGCCCAAGAGCTAGTCAAGGATTTGGGTAAGGATATACGTGGGCGTAATATTATGCTCAAACTTGACATGGCCAAAGCTTATGATCGAATCGAGTGGAATTTCTTAAAAAATGTGCTTAATAGATTTGGTTTTAGCCTCGGATTTATTGCTGCCGCCTTTAGATATTTTGACTCGACTTATTTCTCCGTGGTGTTCCAAGGGGTATATAAGGGTTGGTTTCCTGCTTCTAGAGGACTTCGTCAGGGCGACCCTATTTCTCCTTTACTGTTTATCTTAGCTCAAAAGGTCCTCATTCGAAATATCCATCGATCCATAATAGATGGTCGGGTTCAATCTTTTGTTACTAAAAGACGTTGTCATCTGATTTCTCATTTGATGTTTGCAGATGATACCCTAATATTTTGTAACGGAAGTTCTCGCAGCATTAGAAACTTAATGAAGGTGCTGGAAGAATATCAATTAGCATCGGGTCAACTTGTGAGTGCTCCAAAAAGTAATTTCTATATTCATCACAATTGTCCTAATGCTCGTTGACTGGCTATTAGTCTTTCCACAGGTTTTAGTCAAGGTATTTTTCCTTGTACCTACCTTGGAGTGCCCCTTACATATGGTCATCTTAAAGCAAACCACTTTGTTGGTCTTATTGAGAAAGTATCCAAGACAATTGATGGGTGGAAAGCTAAGCTCCTATCAAGTGGAGGTAAACTTGTTCTGCTAAAGCATGTTTTATCCTCATTTCCTCTGCATCTTTTGGCTTCCATTTGTGTTCATAACAGCATTCTAGCGGATATGGAATCCATGTTTGCGAATTTCTTTTGGGGGCACTCGGATTCAGGAAAGAAAAGGCATTGGGTGGCTTGGCAAAAAATCGGTCAAGATACCTCTTCAGGCGGTCTTGGTCTTCATAATCTGAAGGATATAAAGCTGGCTTTCTCTTTCAAGAGGATTTGGGCTCTTTCAAAAGGGAATTCTCTCTGGTGTGATTTTATGCGGTCCAAGTACACTAATAATCTACCTTTATCTCTGTGGACAGATTAGATTGGGAGATCCAAAATGTGGAAAGATATCCTGTTGGCTAAAAATACTTTTTTGCAGCTATCGAGATGGAAAGTTGGTAATGGCGAGCTAACTAGTTTTTGGCATGATGATTGGGGCCTTGGTATCCTTGCTAATGACCTACATTTTACCAACTTATTGTCTTTTGTCAAACTTTGCCTTCAGGATAAGGAATGGATTTCCCTAGACTTGGAAGATGCTGCTCAGGATTACTTGGAGGGCTTCCTCCCTTCATTGTCATCTGAATCTGATTCTCTAATTTGGCTTCCTAGCGATAATGGGATCTTTTCCATCAAATCATCTTGGAGGGCTATTCATGGCGAAGTAATCCCAATTGATCATTATTCTAAGCTTTAGAGTCTCCACTCTCCTTTGAAGATTAAAATTTTCATGTGGTGGCTATTAAAAAATAAAATAACAGTTGATGTTTCTATCCAGAGAATGAGAGTGATTTTGGTCTCGGGTTGTCGATGCTGCCTCTTTCGTTCTAGTGAGAGCATCCAACATCTTTTTCTAGAGAGTGAGGTTTCTTCAAAAGTGTGGCGGACCTTTAGCTCCTTCTTTAATATTCCTTTTATCCCTCAACCCTTAATACACCGTATTAAGTTGTGGTGGAGTAGACTTAAAGAAAGTTCTCAATTTCATAAATTAGGGGCATTGATCCTTTCGTTGATTTATTGGGAGATATGGTTCAGTCGGAACAGTTCTATCCATGATAATATCTCCATGTCTGATAAAAATATTATCTCCAAAGTTAGGAACAGGGTTAGTACGCTGAGCCACTATTGGGTTGCCCGATCAAGCAGGTTATTCGTCGTCGACCACTGGTTTGCCGTTGGTCCCGTCCGCCTGAGGGGTTTTTCAAGCTAAATGTGGATGGAGCTTTGAAAAGGGGGACAATGACGTCTTCTTGTGGTGGGATTGTTCGCGACAGTACTAGAGCAGTTAGTTGGGCTTTCTTGTGCCCCCTAACGGTTAGTTCGAGTTTCCTAGCTGAGTTTCACGGGTTGTTCTTGGGGATTCAGGAAGCTCTGTGTTTGGGCCAGCTCCCCTTGCTGGTGGAAAGTGATTCATTAGCTTTGGTTCATTCTATAAGGAAGGATAGTCCAGCCTGGTCGATTGCCCATCTTTGGAACACAGTTCGATTCTGGTTTCTATCATTTCACATTCAGATTGCTCGTGTTCATCGAGAATGTAACTTTATTGCCGATAGTCTAGCTAATATTGTTTCGAATATCCCTTTATTTTTTCCTATAGATAGCCCATTACCTCATGACATTCTTTCTTACGTTCATGAGGATCAAAAGGGTTTTTCACGTCTTAGATTGTAATTTTCCTGCTATTTCAATATAGAGTTCATTTAAAAAAAAAAAAACTATATATTATTGGGATTGTTGAACATATATTTAAGATTTTATTTATTTATTTATTTATAATATTTGTTTTCAATTAATATTAGGGGCGCGCACCAATAGGTCCCTTTTCACAATTTCATGTACCAATCAAACCCTATCTTTTGTTATGCACTGAGAGGTCCTTTGTGTTTTTTCATGACCATCCTGCCCCTGTAAGTGTCCGGATTAGGCATATTTGTGTCCTTTCCTGGGCTGTATTTAATGTTCGAGAATTGCATTCCACAAAACCTGGACGTTGACTGTTGGCATGAAAATAACATGAAACTTGCCTATTTTTGTGATTTCTTTGGTGTCCAAAAAATAAAATTTTTACATCATATTAATCAGAAAAAAAAAAAATCAGCGTTAAAATGATGTGCTATTCGTGATTTTTGGACGAGTTGATATGAAGTTGTGTGGGTGTTACATTCAACATCCGAATGGTGGGTATGGAATGTAACATCCAAATACGTGTGTTTTGGATGCACGGTGCCGTGTATCGCGAAGCACCAAATCATTCCCCCTACTACCTCTTTCAAATCGCCGTACTTTCTGTGAATAGGTGTGACTGTTTAGGTAGTGGCGCGTTTTCCATATACAAAGCATAAACCTTCCATTATTAATCCAAAACCCTAAAAAACCCGTCGGCATTCCATATTTCCTCCCCCGATTTCCATATCAAAACTCTAAAAACCTTCAATCTCTGAAAGACAATGGTGGCAACTCGCCGTAAGATGAGAACCGTAAACCCAAATACGGCTGCAACCGCAGTGAATCTCACCGACTCGGGTAGATTTTATCAATTTCTCAAATGTTTTGCCTTTTTGGTGTGTGTTTTATTATAATAAACATTGTATTACTTGTTTATTTGTTGTTTGAACCTAAAAAGTCGACATGCAAGTGAAAGAAACACTATAAAAATTGCTTTTTTTCGATCTTATTTTTGTCGTGTTTATGGGTGTGTTTGTACTCGCCATCTGATTCGTCTTGTGTGTTTGTATGTAATTGTTACATTCAACCCCATGTCGCATTTTGACCCTGTATCAATCACTCTTTTTTCGATTCTGTGGGGTTCAATTTTGTCGTGTTTATGGTTATGTTTGTACTCGCCCTCTGACTCGTGGTCTGTGTTTGTATTATGTTCTGTGTTTGTGTGGAATGTAACGTTTGTTGAATGTAACACAAAACTCTTTTGGTAGAAATTTTTGAAGAACTTGGGTTAAATGTGTCATTTTTAATACATTTGACTCAGTGAGAGTCCAGCGTGTGTTTAAAAAAATGTAGCATTATGAATGTTGCATAATGACTTATGTTGTCTGCGTAAAAGACACTCGATGCGTTTGAGTTGACTGTAACATATGTTGAATGTAATAAAATCTCTGTTTGTGGGATTTTTTATAAAATTTGTTTGTCAACTTTTGTGAGTTAGCTGTATTTTTGTGTAAAATATTCTGTCAGTTAGTGTGTTGAATGTAACATTCATTCAAAATTTAATTGGTCTGTTTTTTTAGTGTAACATGATTTGACTGTGCTGTGTGCAACACGCCGTGTGTGTAGAATGGTAACATGTTCAATTTTGGTGTTACATTGTGTGCCCGATCCCCCCCTTGTGGGGGCTATGTTGATTGTTATATTTAACTTGGTTTGTGTTGAATGTTACATTCAAAACATTGATTCTCTATCTGTTAGTTTGTTGAATGTAACATTCATTATCGTTTCATTGTGTGTGTTTTTAGATGATGACGTTCCCGTAAGATCCACGCAGCGCATTGCGTCGCCCAGTGGGTTTCCCAACTCTATAGTGTCATCGTGTAGCTCTTCCGATTCAGACGCCATTGCTTCATCGCCGTCTATAATTTCAGAATCGCGTCCGTTGTGTGCCCCCATCACTAAATATTGGGCAAACCTATCGCAATTTTGCTCGCTTGTTTCCAACATTCGTCTGCGTGATCCACACCTTGAACTGTTGAAATGGACGCCCTTTTGGAACACAATGAGTGCTCTTTTTCAATAAAATTCGATGGATTTAGCTTTTAACAAAATCGATAGCTCGTGTGCAAATATCATACTTACATACCAACCGCACCAGAAGGCTTTCAGAATTGGCCTGAAGCCGGTGACTTTCACACCCGATGATGTGCAATTGATTTTTGGATTTACATCCGAAAAGAAACTGATACCAGCTCGGTATGCAAAGAAGACTGATAGCTCTTTTTTGTGCCGACGGGGTGTGAAGACCAATCGGATGAGTGTAGTTCAAATTAGGACTATGCTGGTCAGAATCATGGGGAGTGATGTTGAAGACAATGTTGAGGATGTCGTGCGGTTGCTCTGTTTGCATCTTATCGCGACGTGTTTTTTGCAAACAAGGGTCAATTGTGTAGTATTTCTGATATAAGGCTTGTTAAGGATTTGGGTGCCTTTTCATCCTATAATTGGGTTGATCATGTGTATTCCAACCTGATGTCTTCAATTGAAGCTGGATACCAGACATCGTCGTCTGTCATTGGATGCGTCCTCACGTTACAAGTTATATTTCTTTTTCATTTGTTTAAAACTAGAACTTTAGGTAATAAGTATTGTTCGTAACTTTTGTTATTTTGTTTTAAACTTTTTATATTTAATTCTGGCTGTGCGAGTACACTAAAATTCTCCGTGCTACTCTCGGGTAAAAGACATTTATACCACAATGGGAAAAGTGCAATATGTTGGAGCTGATGACTATTGCATCAGGGCTGCACCTGTCTGAAATTGATAGGGCTCGAGTATGTTACATTGTGTGTTGAATGTAACATCTATGTGTGTTGAATGTAACATCCATACTGTATGTTGATGAAAAATGGCATTGTTTCAGGTTGATGAAGGTCATTTAGTTGAGACAATAGCGGAAATACAAGTCGGTGTCGTATTGCCCGTCCATGGTGATACTGAGGAGTCGATGACAAGAAGTAAAGGAAAAAGCAAAAATTAGCTCATCAAGCAAGTTTCCATATTTTGATTTGGGGATATCACAGCCGTTTAATGAGGATGCCTCTGATTTTGGTGGTGGTTCACAAAATCTGAATGACCTTGTTGAGCAAAATCGTTAGTTGACAATCAAAGTTGAGGCATTGAGGGATTCTCGTAGGCGTCTAAGACTGAGGAAGTCGGCGAAGATTGCAAAACTACGTGAAAAAGTACAAGAGTTGAGGTGGACAGTACAACAATTGCAGGGGGGATCTTATGGAATCAGAGGTGGACTTAGTTACGCAGCAGGTGCACCATGAGACTAAAAAAACCAATCTTGAAGATCAATTGCTCTAGGTTGTTGTCCATTCTGTAACGCAGTCAGTCGAGGAGAAGAATAAGCATGAAGATAATATTGTTGGCATCTCTGAATTCTATCAAATGGAGCTAGCAGATAGGGATAACGTAATCATGCAGCAAGCTAAAGAAATTAAGCATCATGATGACTCGGTAATGGTCTAGCCGCCACGACACGTTTCACGATCGAAGAGCTGGCCGACAACGCCCAATTCGCTTGTAAAAAATATAAAGAAACGTGTGAGAACGCGAAAGACAGGAGAGGACTCTGTTCATAAGTATACTGTCCCCGTAAAAAAACAGCGTCGATTGAAGAAGAATGAAGAAAATCTTGTCAGGGATATGGTCGTTTACATTGGTGAGCCCCCCACGTCAACTGCAGTTGTTGTTGAGCCTCATGTGTTGCCTCCCAGAGATGGGGCTATCGTCTGTCTATTGCACCCTGCTGATTGGGAGAAGCTTGAGTTGATCCTACGCACAGCAGGGTCTTTGTAAGTATTTATTTTCTTTTGTTATTTTTGTTTAAGCTTCAAATTCAAACGTCCCCATATCTCATATTTTGAATGATCTGTAGTGCGTGCATATGGAGAGGTGAATTTATGGATGCTCATTTATCAGTGCGCGACGTTCTTGGTATATTATAGGAGGATCAGTTATCAAATTTTGTAAGTGCTTTCCAGAGTTTTCTGTGTATCAAGCATAGGTGTGCGTGTTACATTCCACATATATTGAATGTAACACGCTTGGGAAATGTTAACTGTGATTTGATCTCCTGTGTTGAATGTAACATCCTATGTGTTATGTGTAGGTTATTAATTCATATATGGAAATTATGTGGACTGAGCAGAATAGAGTTGTCACCCAGCTGCCGGATCTACCTAATTCGTCATTTTTTTATAAATAGTGCGTGTTGGGTGAGTCTAAAAAAAAACACCTATTTATCTCTTTTTCTATGGTGTACAACACATGCACTGTAACCCCATGAAAAATGCCCCAAATAATGTTTGTTCATTTTTTGCGTCTTTGCTACTGTGTCTGACAGACCTAGATCAACCAGAAAGTTGCTAATTGCCTTGCAAAATTTATCAATCGAAGCATAATAGATGCGTTTTCGTCCTCTGTCTGTTACATGCATTTTCCTTTACATCATAAAGGGGCGACAACTGATTCAGGGCATTGGACGATCCTCATGTATGATAAGAAAAAATCAACCTGGGATCATTATAATTCTATTGATTTGCGGCAATCGGGATCATTTGACCATTATTATGGGGATGCCAAAAAAGTTGTAAGATTTTTTTCAACACTTAATATCGTGTTTAGTTCAGCACCCATCGTCATTACGTTGTTTTCTTGTCCTCGCAGATTTCATACGTTACCAAGTTGCTTTAGACCACGGCTAAAGAATATAGGCTTAAACGTATTTAGGTTTCCAACGTGTCAGAAGTGCCTAATCAGGGTGGATCAGTGTAAGTGTCATTCGCTGTTCATGTATGATGTCGTTCTGTTTTGAAAAATGTACCACATGGTGCTGACTATCCCATCACGTTTTTATGTGTGTAGTGTTGACTGCGGTGTTGCTATGGTTTACGTAATGAAGCAGATTTACAATGTGCAAAAAATCAACGTTGATTTGGGGCCTGATGGATTTCGGATGGAACGAGCTGCACTGGTCCATGCGTTCCTCAATGATCCTCCCCACTCTTGGACTATGGACAATTGTTTATTTAGGGAACCTTAATTTACAGTGTATCCCGTACTTCCATATTAGTTGTCGTTTTGAATTTGTCGTGATATTTAGCCAGCATATGGATTTTTGTTTTTTTCCATTATGTTGCTGATTTTTTTTATTTTTTTGGGCTGCGTATTGCAGTATAACATTGATTACCATGAGTATTATTCCCGTCTTTAAAAATGTTGTTGAATGTGTCGAAAATATGAAGATAAATATGGTTTGGGTGTTACATTCAACTTTGTCATTTGGATGTTGAATGTAACATTGAGCACAGGTTGTGTTACATTCAACATGCAAAAAAAAATGTGAAAAAGCATTCTACTCGTTGGGTGTGGTTTTTTCTGATACATTTCAATACTACTAACACCCTCCCTCCCTCCTCACACACAAAAGCACGTGTTATATTGACATCTTAAAAATGAAAAAAAAAAAATGATGTAACATTCAACACACGTCCATGGTACATTAAAATCCCATCCTTTTGAGTGTTGAATGTAACATTCAACACATGTCGTGTTATATTGACATCTTAAAAATGAAAAAAAGGATGGTGTAACATTCAACACACATCCATGTTACATTCAAATCCCATCCTTGAGTGTTGAATGTAACATTCAACACATGTCGTGTTAAATTGACATCTTAAAAATGAAAAAAATGGATGGTGTAACATTCAACACACGTTCATGTTGCATTCAACCCTATCCTTTAATTGTTGAATGTAACATTCAACACATATGTGTCACATTCCCAAAATATGAATTATTTAGTGCATCATCAATTAACATAGTGTGAACCCCCCCCCCCCCAAATTCCATTCCATGCGTTGTTTTGTGTGATATTTTCTCCATCAAACATAAGCATTGTGAGATGTTGTATTGGTAATCGTGTGCATAGGCAATTATTTAGCACCGCCTAAGTCGTCCATTTCACGTCCTTCACTGATTGCTGGTGTTTGAAACGTCATGATGGAAAAACGTACACCTGTTACTTGTGTACTGCGCTGACGTTTCTTTTGCGTTAGGGAGCGAACCGTCTTGTACGTTTGGGTATCACATTCACCTCATTGTCCTCCCTTTATATATCTCACTCGAATCCAAACGTCAATACTAGTTCGCGCGTCTGGTTCCTCCCCCACGATTAGGGTCCTGTTTCGTGTTGCATGTTACTTCTTCGTTCAGTTCTGCGCAGATATAAGCCCCTTCAAACCCTACGCATACATCATAAGAGTTCTTTTCGAGTTCCTCATGTTGTTAATTGTGGATATTTGTTTTGTAAAAATGAATATTTTAATGCTTTTTAATTCTAATAGGATGGCCGGACAGCAGAACACCACCGACTTTGACAATTCGCTTGCAAAATGGGACGAGGACTCTAAAGTGTTGATGGAAATAGCACAGGGTTTGCGTTGGAAGTTCGGCAGTGCCCGCTACACGTACGCTTCGATGGCCAAGGACAACGAGGCCATGAAGCTTGAGATCCGACGACTCAATTTGCTCGTCTCTAGTCTGCGCGATGAGGTTGAGATGTTGAGGAGCCACCTTGGACCTGGTTATGTTGCACCAGCCCCAAGTGAGTCGTCGGTGCACATGGAGTAGTGAAGCCCATGGATGTGTTTTTTTTTTTTTTGTATCAAATTACACATTTTGATCTGTCCCTCCCTGTGTCTTTACATATAAACTAATGTCTCTGTTTTGATCGTCAAACATTATGTTTATCACCTGTTTGTACTCTGGACGTGTGTTACACATTGTTTTTTTTTTTTTGTTTTTTTTTTGGGAAAAAATGTTACGTTCAACATCGAATTTCCTAGGTTTTGAATGTTACATTCAACATTGACTGGTCTATTTTTTAATGTAACATGATTGGACTGTGCATGTGTGCAACACCCCCCCGTGTGTGTGGAATGATAACATTTTCTAATTGGTGTTACATTCAACACAAAATATATATATATATATATATATATATATATTGGTCATGATGTCACATTCACCGAGCACAAAGAAAAATAAAAACAATGGCAAGCAAAAACATACTATGTAAAACTGGTTCATCATATGGCTGTACAAAAAAGAATCCGTCTCTACGGTGGTGTTACATTCCATAGAATAGTCAATGTTGAATGTAACGTGCACGTATCAACTTATATATAAATCAACATACAATGTGTAGAGCAGATTCATCACGTGACAACTCATTCACATGAATTTGTCAAAAAATAGACAAAAATACACTGTGTGGAACATGTTCATCCTGTGGGTGTGGAAAAAAAAACGTCTCTACGCTGGTGTTACATTCAACAAATAGTACATGTTGAATGTAACGTGCACGTAACAGAACTTATTTATAGGCAACATATAAACGCATATAAATTGTGGATAATAAAACCAACCCCCAAATAAGAAAAAAAATGGTCGTTCCATTCATGTCCAATAAATCTACAAGGAAACATAGATTTTGTTTTAGTTTGAAAAAATAAAAATCAAATAAAAAATCAGAGTATTGAAAATCCCCCCCTATTTGAGTGGTACTTTGTAAGATTTCCTATTGTGTCTCGACATTTGACCACATCTTTCGTATCATCTTTCTTTTACCTCCTCCCGAGATGCAATCTGAACTTTCCTTGGTCTTCCCGGTTGTTTCCTTGATAATGGAGGTAGGATCATTGCTTCGCTTGCAACCGATATTGGTCGTTCCATTGTTAGTATTGAGTATATACCTCTAAAAAACGTCTCCCGATAAAAGCAGCTCCGAAAATAATCCTCTATGTATTTGAATGCTGGAAGTCCACTCTTGTTGATTGCTACAAAGGCATGTGCACATGGGAACCCTTTTATCTGCCATTGTCGGCACAAGCATGAACGTCTCTCAGTGTCAACTAAGATAGAGTGCGTTGAATGAACTTCAAACACTCCATTGCCTAATGAGCTGATGTTCTATGTTCGCCCTTCATTCACCAATTCCTATATTTTGTTCTCTCAGTAAGGCGTGATCTCCCCCTGTAACTTGTTTGCTTCATCCCTCATCTCTGCCATTAAGTTCATCCACTTTATCCTTATCTTGTCAATCAACAAGATTGCGAGTAGATGACGAAATTCGCGTATCCAAGAATTAAAACACTCAGCCAGGTTGGACGTCATTTCACCGTACCATTTTCCTCTGAAAAAAGCGTTACTATACTTCATAGCTGACAATTCATGGATGAATCTGCGCACGTTTGCGCCCCCTCATACATCATTTGATCGTAAAACATCTTGTACATTTCCGGCGTGTGTGCATATGCCAATCCGTTTAATTTTTGGATCATCATCTCCTTGAAAGTCGTTATTGTGCCAGTCATCGCAGCCCTCAAATTCATTTTCAAGTGATGCAGACAATATGCGTGGTGACACTGTGGGAACACATTCTGTACTCCTTGTAAAATTCCATTGTGTCTGTCGAAAATTAATGTTATCACTATGTCTGGATCGACAATCTTCTTAAGTTTTAATAAAAACCACGACCAATTATCGTCCTTTTTTGCATCAACAATGGCGAACGCAACTGGGAACATTCCTACATGTACCCATGCAACGCGAGCACACAAATAAATCATACAAATATACAAAATGAAAATCCAAAAATAATGTTGAATGTAACATTGTTACGTTTTGATAGCAAAAAAAAAAAAAAAAGTAGCCATGTTGAATGTAACACTAATATGTTTGCAGCATTTTTTGTATACATAACTTGGTTTCCATCATTTTCTATTGTTGCTAGTAAGTTCCCCTTGTACCTACTAGTCAAAAAGGTATCATCGAGGAACAACAAAGGGCGACAAAAATGAAATCCGTGTATGTACGCTTGGAATGCAATGAAAATCCTTTTGAAATACTTTGTGTCCTCGTTGTATTCCAGTGTGACGTGACTGCCGGGGTTTGTCTCTTTGCATTTCTCAACATACCATCTTAATTGATCATATGACAACGAGTAATCACCGAATACGTTGTTCTTGGCTTTTTCTACCCCCATCCATGCATTTCGATATGATATCTCTAGTCCATATTGTTTTCTAAAATTGTCAACGACATCTACTGGGCGAGTTTTTGGATTTTCACGCACCTCGTCAGTCAGGCACGATGATATAACGTCTGAACTCAAATGTTTGTTTTTGGTTGTCCAAAATGCAACACCGCACGTGTGTTCATTTACTAGGCTGCGAATGTAGAATACACAATTTTCACTCCTCACGTGCCCATGCACAAACCACGGGCAGTTCCTTTCCTCTCATATTGTGCACGCGGCCGTGACACGTACCTTGTCATTTTTTAGGTACCAAAAATTAAACCCTATCTCTACAGCATATTTCTGCAACGCCATGCAAAATTTGCTCATCCCTTCTCTGAATTTTTGCCCCTCCTCCTGTATTTCATCAGCTCATTTTGATGATAGCAGCGTTTTGTCATTTGGGTTTTGTAACATGTTACCAAAGCTACCAATATAGTCCATTTCAGCTTCGCTATTATCACTGCTGCGATCGGTGACTGGGACTAATGCAGATGATGATGCCCCAATTGAACCGCTTGAATCACTCACCCGTCTTTCCACACATAATTCAATAAGTTCAATCTTCAATATGCCCGCTAGGAAAAATATTTTCTCAAAGTCATTTTTGTCGTCCAACACACATTTCGGGTGTTCAAGGAGTGAATAGGATAACTCGATCTTCCCGCTGCTACAATCTGTCCATTTGTTCCCAATTTTTTGATGCAAACCATTAATATCGCAATCATCTCTCATCCTCAACACTGTTGTAATGTTCTCGTATTTGCACAAAAGTAGGATTGATGACGTCATCCTGTTTAAACAAAAACAAACGTGTTCCCCCGTCAGTGCACAAAAAATAGATCACTTATACCACGCAAACTATCATGTGTTGTTCATGTGGAATGTAACATCCTGTGTTTTTTTGTCCCTAAGGTGACATTGAATCCATTTGATGCGTGTATGTGGAATGTAACATATGTGCGCACTCTCCCCCCCTCCCACACACGTGTGTCGTGTGTGTGTGTTGAACGTACCAATGTTTAATTTTCTAGAAAATAAAACAAAACAAAACAACCAAACACCGCACACTGGTATCCACGTGTGTGTGTTGAATATAACATCCATGCATGTGTCTATGTGTGCATGTTGAACGTACCAATCACTGTTTATTTTTCACAGAAAAAAATGCTGACAGTATCCAACGAGAGTGGATCGTCTCGTACTCATGTTCAACACGTAGTTATCGTGTAGGGGTGTTGAATGTAGCATGATTGTGTTGATGTTGAATGTAACATCCATACGTGTGTCGTGTGTGTGCTGTTGAATGTATCAATGTTTAATTTTTCAGAAATAAAACAACACAAAACAACCAAACACCACACACCGGTGTCCGCGTATGTGTGTTGAATGTAACATTCATGCTTGTGTCCATGTGTGCATGTTGAACGTACCAATCATTGTTTCACAAAAAAAAAATGCCGGCAGTATCCGAACGAGAGTAGAACGTCTCGTACGCATGTTCAACACGCAGTGATCGTGTGGGGGGTTGTTGAATGTAGCATGATTGTGTTGATATTGAATGTAACATCCATGAATGTGTTGTATGTGCTTGTTTTTTGTGATAATGTTTAATTCCCCAGAGAATAGACAAAACAAAACACCCAAAAAACAGAACAACTGATATCCCCCTCGTGAATGTCTTTATATGCAAAGCAGTTATCTTCTAAAAATGAATAACATGAACTTCATTTTGAAATTAATTTTGAAATGCTTGCGTTTTGTTTGGTGAACACACTCGTAATGTGTATGCGTTCGTATAAAAACCATTTTTTACATACCTGTTACGACTGGGTGTTGTTTCTGTGAAAATATCCACTTCTAAGTGTCGACAGTGCTCCATCGGTAACTCTTCCACTTCCGCTCTTTCGATTGAATCTCAAAATGTATTTTGGACTACTCTGTTTATTCTTCGTCGGCTCTATGTTCACTGAACTGATTTGAAAATTCAAAAAACCCTAATAATGAAATGTTACGTTTCTCGAATCGGCGATGCGTTATGGATGGAAATCGCGATCTAAATATAGAAACGCTTGCTCCGGGAATGCAGTGAGGGTAAATCTGTAAACGATTATCGTCGTTAATTGCGGGATGGGTCTTCTTAGTGCAGAATCGATCAGCGATGGGACTTGGCGGTTCAACTGCGAGTGTATGGGTTTGATTGGTCACTGGTAATGAAAAACAGGATGGTGTGGTCATTTTCTCTTAATATTATCAACATTTTAGTTTAACATGTTTAAACTGAGGGTATTGTTTAATGTTTGTGGAATGATGAAATTTTAGTTGAATATAATTTTAATGTTAAAGAAATGTGTGATTGCAAATTTATTTTTAGTATTTGTATAGTAACAAAAATATCACATTTTATGATTGCAAATTCAATTAATAGTAATTGATTTTTTTTTTTTAAAAAAAAAAAAATCTAAGTTTTTTTTTATTTGATTCGATTCGTCATTGTTTTTTTTTTTTTTTTTTTGTCTTTTCTCTTGATTTTCTATCTTCTATTACCTTTCCAAATAACCAGCCTATTGTTGCATACCCCCAACGAAAAATATGATTATATAAACCCTTAGTTATATAAATATTTATATAAACACAAATAAAAAATTTAATTACATGAATTTTCATGCTCCCACAAACCCGAAATATAATATATAAACCCGTATACACTCATAAATAAAAAAAATAATTATATACATCTTTATACACCAATATATAAAAAAAATAAAATTATTAAATTTGTACACCCCAAATAAAAATATAATTATATAAGAAAAATTATATTTTTATCCTTTTAAAAATCAACAAATATTGAATTATATCCTTAAATTTTCATAATATACAAATGATATCCAAAAATATATAACTTATTTTCAGTAAGATATTATTTGAGAAAATATAAATTTTACGTGTATTATAGTGATGCTATTCGATTTTTTTATAAGATTCATAAAAAATGGATGAACTAATATGTTATTCTCAAGATAAAGTTTTAATTTTTTTTTGGATTTTGTATTAATTTATAATCAACATTAATGTTTAATAGTGAAATGAATAAATATAATATTAATAGTGAAATTAGTGTACGAATATTAGGAGGGAAAGGAATTAATATTAGGGTTAATTACACTTTATCCCCTTTGGTTGGCCGTTTTGCATTTGCCCATGTGGTTAGGCCTCGTCAAAACTTTGCCCCTATAGTTAGGCCTACATCAAGGGGTAAAATGCCATAATTCCAACTATAGAGGACAAAGTGGTGACGAAAATACCAAGGGACAAAGTGCAAAACGGTCTAACCACAAAGGATAAAGTATAATTAACCCTTAATGTAATATTAGTAGTGGAATGAGTCAATCTTGACAATTCATTTATGAGTTCAATATGCTTGAAGAAATAATTAATAGTTAACTCTCATTCATTTTAAGTCATGTCTTCTACTTTTAAGTTTTACTATATGATCTAAATGAGTTTTAATATTATTTATCTAATATAGTAAGTGAGTGAATTTAATTATTATTTATTAATAATATAGTGGGCTGAATGAATTTTAAATATTTTTATATTCAAAATAGTTAGATTTTCAATATATCGATATTTTGTTGGGTAAATTTTCAATGACACCCCCTGTCATTCGGAAAACATATGACGATACCTTCCGTCATCTGGAAAATATCTTCGCCCCCTGTCATTTTGAAACCCAACAACGACAACATAAAATTCCTACGAACTGATAACATCTATTTTTTTTTCTTTTGACATTTTTACCATTTTACAATTTATTCTTTAGATAGAGTGAAAGTTTTGTCACTTTTAAATAATTGATAATTTTTTAAATATGTAACGAAAAGTATAAATGTTTCACTTACTAGACTGTTTATTTAAAAAACAAAAATTATATATATATTTTAATTTTTACATTCTTTATTTCTCATTTAAGTGTTAATAGAAATAATTAATTATTATTTTTTCATGCAACCAATTTCATATACAAAACGAATAAAAACGGATAAACACAAAAAATATCAAAAATAACAATTAGAAAATTCACAAGTCCACTATTTTTGACACCTAGTAAAACTATTATTAAATAAAGTCTTGTAAAAGTTAACTAAATTTCATAAATAAAAATGTTTAATTTTTAGAAAAATTTTAAATTTAAAAAATTCAATGCCAAATATTATTTAAATACTCAAAAAATATTTAAAAATTATCATTTCAACCCGAAAGTAATAAAAAAGGATTGAATTGGAAATTATTATATAAATAAAAAAAAATTAATTATCAACATAATTCACAATTTCAAAAAATCAGCACCAAGTAATTTTTAAATACTAAAAATATAAAATGCAACAACAATCATTTGATCCCAAAAGTAATAAAAAATAGATTTAAAAAAATATATTACATAAACAAAATTTTAAAGCCAAAATTAAACTTGACCAAAAAGTAATACTATTAAGAGGATTATAAGAGTAATTATTTTATCAGATAATTTTAATTAATTTTGTAATAGTATAGTAACATGGACAAATAAGTAATTTTATTTAGGAAAAAATAGGAAAAACTCTACTTTTACTATTAAAATTAAAATGGGCCACTACTTGCAAGCCCATATTGAGAAACACTATCTATATATTTAGTATTTAAGATAAACTCAAATACATATTCTCTCATTATATCAATAACAACATAATAATTGAGAGATGCAAATGTTATTGTCCAGTAACAATGTTAATATCAACATAATAAATGGGGGATGCAAATATTGTTGTACAACAACAATGTCAACAACAACATAATGAATGAGGGAATATACATGTTATTGTACAGTGTCAATTGAGTTTTTCTCTAAAGTTAAATGGTCACATAATAGGGTTTGGTTCCCATTATAAAATACTCTTTTATTTAACATCAAAAGAAATAGATATCAGAGATATCCTCCAAATGACTGGAGATATCATTATAGTTTTTTCTAATGACAGTAAATTTTATTGAAATTTATTCATATTTTAACTGATGATTGTCTTTGTTATAATTTATTTTATGTGATCTTTTGTTCTTTTTTTCCCTCTCCAACAAATTAATAAAATATTCTATCTCCATCTATTAATTAGATATAAAATTTATTCTATTTTATGTATTTTAAAGAATATTATAATAATTCTTAAAAACTACTAAACGACATTAAATGGACGTATTGCATTATTTCAAAACTATTATTTAAAAAAACCCAAAGTTAAAAATTTTGAAAAATTCTCTAACAATTTTTTTACTTATTAATTTTTAAAAAATAAATGAGTGATAATCACTAATAATTTTAAAGGTCAACATTAACAGTTTGTCAAGTTATATATATATATATATATATTTATTTATTTTTTCTTAATAATATTATTTTTTGTATATTTTTATAAAATATATTAGATATAAAAATAAATGATTAATTGTATCAACGTGAAATATTTAAATAAAAATATATACTAGTAAAGCAGATGGTCCATGTCATTATCAATCTATTCATGTTAATTAAAAAACAATAAAAACTCAATCTATTCATCTACCGTATCTCCACACCAAATTTAGCATTGGAGATGCTAAGGGGGGGAAAGTCTTTAAAAAAAAAAAAAGTATCAACTGGGTCTACTCATCAATTGGATATCTGCAAGTGGGGCAGCTATTGTTCCTCTGCAACCACCGGACCACGCAATTGTAATCGAAGAGATGAGAGCAGGGCAAACGAGCCGCCGCTCTCGCTGCCGTAAATCCGTCGAGGCAAATCGCACAAACATCGTCTACACCGTCGTGGACCATCTCCTTCTCTAACCTTGCGATTGCCAATTCCGACGCACCCCTCTGCCCAGAATCACCGGCCAAAACCCCAATTTCATCGACACTAGACGCACCGACGGAACCCCCAAATTCATCGGCAGAAGACGTTACCATGGAGAAAACGGCGCATATCGAAAAGCCGCGGGTAAATGTAGATCTCATACCGAATTCGAAAGCGAAAGTCAGGATATCGGCAGCGTAGAATTCCAAACCTAGAGGCGCGAGTTGAAAATTCAAGCCGGCGAAGAGATCGATCGTCGAGTCAAAAGCACGGACAGGAATACTAAATTGACTACTTGTTTGCGGAGAGGTATTTTCAACATCGATTCCGTTTTGCCCATCAATGGTTCCGCGTCGTGATTCAATGATTATTCTGAAATCGCACATAGGCTCAGAAGAATGGTGCTCCGATAAATTAAGGTCTTCGCCTGACACAATTAGTCTCACGTAAACACGAGGTTCTGCCATGGGAGAGTGTTCCTTATGAGCGAGCACAGAGAAAAAGAGCGGAGAGCGAGAGAGTCAGGAGAAAAAATTGCAGATGGAGTTGCAGGGGCGCAGGGGTGATCGGGGGTATAAATAGGTTATAGGGGTTTCCTCTGTATCTCGGATTCCGGATTGAGGGCGAGAGAAGAATCTTGATAAGACTTTTTCCTTAATTCTACATCCAAATCCCTTCTTTCTAGGGCTCTTCATGGGGAAGCCGATCCAGTCCCCTTTCTAAGTCCTATATCTCGGCCAAAAGTCTCCCGCGGTTAACAGAATAGTAACAAGCCAAGTAAATCATATATCTAGTTTGCTTGTGCGAGATGAAGAGTTCAACTCTTCCACAATATATATATATATATATATATATATATATATATAAAACAAGCTAAGTGAATTTATTTATATAAATAGAAAATAATCATTTTTATAATAAAAAAAATGTTTTCATAAAAAAATAAAATCCAATTGATGAGTGTAAAATTTGGTCACCCGTAAGTTTCCTTGCTGAAGACCACGCAGGATCCTTGAAGACTTCGCCGGTCAAAGGCCCAAACTTGGCCCTAACCGGCAATGACCGAGCAAGGACCACAGGCACCGCTGGGGTGAGCTTCCCACCGAACTGATTGCACCCTTGACGGGCTCAAAGCACCAAACTCAGACCGCCAAAACGCTTTGGGCTGGACTTTGGGAGTGGAAGACACCTAAATGCTCTTCCACCCAAAAGAGATCAACGACGAAGAACTCTCTCGTAGCAAAGGCATTTCGCCATCTTCAGTTCAACCTGTCACAAGAAGAATAAATGGAAGGCATTCCTAGTCTCAAGCGTTGCCATTAACCCCCCCCCCCCAGTCGTTCTCGAATCGATTGTCTCCTGGTCAGCAATCCCCTGGCCAGTACTTCACCAGGTCCACAACCAATTTGGCCAGTACTTCACCAGGTCCACAACCAATTTGGCAGACTCATGATCAATTCGTCCCCTGCTCAGCTTAAGCTACCAAGTAGAGCTGGAATGACTCTCCTTCGCCTCCAAAGACAAAAGAAGCTCTCCTCAACGTTGTGGGTTAGGCCGTCTCTCCTCGTTTATGTATGGCTGGAGCATGCACTTCTCCTTAAAGGGCTAAAAAACTGAGGCCCAAGAGCTAAATCCTTCCACGCGCCCTCACATTGGCCGCGCTCCGAGTTATGGTAATTAATCGAGATTAACCCCCTGATTTTGTGGAGTTAATCGCACTCATTGCCAATAAAAGGAAAGACATTCAATGCCCAAAGGTAATGCTCAACTACCCTCCTGAGGCATATTTATTGTCATTTCCCCTCAAACTCTTACTCTTACACCAGAGGGACTTCATTGGGAAACACCCCAATGGGTCTTTATGCACGTGCAAGCCTGGAGCTCAGCTCGGATTAGATATGCAGCGACCTTGAAACGCGGATATCTCTGAACGGTTTGACTAAAAAGGACTAGATTTAGGACCTCTCCACCTTTACCTCAGCAAGAAAAGTCCACGTGTCCTCTAATCGGACAAACTGGAGGTGTTAACTAATTTTTTACATCAACAATTTAGCGTTGTCTATGGAAAGCTGATAGGTGTAAATTGCCTATCTATTTCCAATTCGAATGTTGTTAGTTTTCGAGTATGTTTAGTACGTTTTAATATATTTTGATGTATTTTTATTCTTTTTGTACTAAATCAGGTGTGTGGGGTGGAAAAATAGGAAAATGGAGCTTAAACGATGAGATCGAACAAAAAACGGTCAAAGAACGGTGGAAAAATGAGTAAGGCGGCAATATTCTGAAAGAAGCCCACAGCCACTACATCCAGACCTCCGCCGCGGCTGTGAAAATGCAGAGAGTTGATTTTCTTGTTGAACGTCCACCGCCGCGGCACTGAGATCCACAGCTGCAGCGGTGAAAATGCAAGTTGTCACTAATTCCACCATCTCCTTTACCACCTAGGCGATCAACCAACCAACCTACTTACCGCCGCGGCGGTGAATCCCAGGGCCATGGCGATGGCCTCTGCAAAGATATTTTTCCTATTTATACCCCCTCTTCTCCTTTCCTCTGGCCATTAGAGCTCCATTAGGGATAGAATATTTTAGAGAGAGGTTTTGGGAGTGCTCATTCAAATCCTAAGGAGATCACATTTCCACGAAGGAGGAGCGATCTCAACACGTTTTTAACGACAAATCTTCATACTAGACTAAGTTTTTCTCATTCTTTCCTTTATTTCTTAACTTAGGATTGTTGTATGAGCATGTTTAGCTTAGTTTTCATTGTATAATCGGCTATGGCCATGAGCTAAACGGGTTTTTGTCTAGGGATTGATGTAATTTATGAAAATGTTGTTTTGTTGAGTTTGTATTTTGTTTGCGGATGTTCTTTCTTATTTTGATTGTGAATGCCATATTGTTTGTTTATCATACTTAGAATAATGTTATAAGAATACGGGGTTTGACAAATCCCGAATTCGGATTAGAATAAACGAACGCCACGATCCAATAACCCGTAAGGGAGTTGGATTGTGGACAATCAATGATGTTGGGGTAAGACTCACGTTACCTAGGGTCGTTAAGAAGTTGAGGGAGACTTCTTCGTTGACTCAAAGTCATGTATTCCCCCGTCTTACACTCGGGAGAGGTGGCAGTGGAGTTTTAGAATCGAGATTGTCGATGGGGTAAACACAACACGATGATCCAATGACCTGGTTGGGAGTTGAATTGTATGCAATCAATGACTTTGGGGTGAGACTCACGTGACCTAAGGTCGTTAATATATTGAGGGGGACTTATTCATTGACACAAAGTCACGTTATATCCCTCGTCTTACACTCGGGAGAGGTGGCGAGGAAATTTACAAACTGAGATTGTCGGATAAGTCGAACGCCGTTAACGTAAATTAAAACGAGACCAAACACATTTTTGTAAACAAAAGTTAATCTCTAGGCAATACTTCCCCTAAACATCTCATAATAGTATTAGTATAGTTAATTTAATTAGATTAATTAACTTAGTATTAATATTATTAATTTTAAACACATTTATTTTCATCTAGATAAAATTAGGTCATGACAAATGCGGTACTCAATAATAGTCAAAACCAATTCATGCGGACACAATAACCCTAACTCTCCCGATCTATACTAAAACTTGACCTCGTATACTTGCGAGTGAAAGTTGCAGCGTATTCACGCGCTACCAAAAGCGCAAAAAAATTCTTCCTCAAATCAACAACTCCCTGCTTGACTAAGGCTTGATGATCACAATGTCTGGTCAGATAATTCATCGAAGAGATCAAACTCTTGCGTGAATAGCAACCCGAACGCTCCTCCCTTCAGAGAAATGTCAGGAGTCCCTAGGTTTAACACCAAGGCCTTCATCTACGCCGAGAAAGAGAACTTACCCCCTATAGGGTAGACAGGCCCTTCTACATTGCTCTCTGGAACCTTTGTGGGGCAAACTTCCAGAGCTGCTAAAGCTTCTCAGATCGACAACTTGGAATGCCGCCTCGGTGAGCTCCAAAGCTTCTTCCAAGTTTTCATCTCTAGCCTATCATCGACGCCCGCTTAGGGGTGACTGGCTCTCCAGACTGCGGGGCGAGAGGAGAAACCTCAGGAATCAAAAGATCGTGTGATCCATTCTGATGGACACGCTCCAAGAGCCCGACGTCGACCCCATAACCAAGGAGCGAGGGAACGAGACATGGCTCTCCCTACTGTTTCGAGCTCCCCATTGCCACCCTCACAGGAGCATCAGATCGAGGTTCAATTAAGGTCTCCTCCAGATAAAGCACTTAGCCATGTTGCCCGATTTGAACAAAGGGTCTGTTGTGTGTGAGATGTGGACTTCTCTTATTCTTAGCCAACCAGAAGACAAGGTGCCCGACCAACAGCTAGCCAGGTGAGGGTGCTATCTAGAGGTGAAGCCGTCATGGAGCATCACCTCGCCGACATGGAAGTAGTCCTCCACCAGCTACAAGGCACGAGAGGGGCAGCGAGAGTCCTTGCCGAGGTGAGGTCTCCTTTCATAGAGGATATCCTGGATGTAGTTCTGCCTTATAGATTCACCTATCCCTAAAAGGCTTCTTATAATGGAACCACAGACTTGGTGGACCATCTCTCCATCTTCAAATCCCACATGGACATGTACACGACCACTATGGCTCTCAAGTACAAGTCTTTCCTACTTAATCTCGCCGGAACTGCTCGTTCAAGGTTCCGAGACTTAACCTCAACCTTGATCTCCACTTTCTTCTATCTCGAGTAACTTTTCCTTACTCGGTTCAGTCACTCCCGTCAAAAGTTAAAGACCATGACACACATCCTCGCACTCTAGCAGGAGCTCGATGAGAACCTTGGTGACTATGTGGAGAGGTTTGAGAGAGAGTCAATTGCTTATGAGGACCTCTTGGATGTCGTGGCCTTGAATTCCTTCATCGATGTACTTAGGCACCGGAGGTTGTCTTACGACCTCTACTAAAACTCGTCCCTTAATCTCTGTGCTATCCTGGATAAGGGCACCCAATTCTACGACGTTGACCTGAGAGATAACGTGAAGAAGGACAAAGAAGAGATCTAGAAGAAGAAGGGTCGAGCTGAAGAAGATCCAAGTATAGCTCAGGGTTCGCAAAGACTTCAAGTAGTTAAGAGGTTGGGACCTCTGCCTAGGGATCAAAGACCTCTTCCGCCATTAGGGCCTCGCCAATAAGGATTCACCCTTCCTAACAACATATGTGGCTACGATCTTGCGGAGAACTCTGGAAGGATATTTTTCCCTCCTGCTCATCCTCTGAGGGGGAAACCTATGGGAAGATACGTCCACATATATTGTGAGTTTCATCGCAACCGGGACCACTCCACCGAGGCCTGTTTCCAACTTAAGGATGAGATAAAGGTTCTTATTAGGTGGGGATACCTCGACAACTACATTTGGAGGGAGAACAAAGAACCCAGGTTTAAAGAGAATGATTGCTGAGAAGAGCACAAGGGTTAGAGGAGGAGAAGAAATCGTAGTTGCCCTTTGCCCAGAGGAGGCGAGGTGGGAGATGATGGCGACCAACATGTGGATGGCGAGATAAGCGTAATCCACAAAAGGCTTGGCTTAGGGGGCAGACATCCCATTCTAGGAATAGGCATGAGCAAAAAGGTAAGATGAGGGCCGACGAAGACGTGTACAGGGTGAGACTGGTCTCTTTAAGTGAGGCTGACCTCCGTGGAGTGCATACCCCCCACGATGATGCCCCCGGTCGTCACCTCCCTAATCAATCGTAATCTGATCGACAAGGGAAGCTCTACCAGCATTATCTTTAAATGGACCTTTGATAAAATGAAGGTAGAGCCAAATGCCATATAGCCGCTAAGTCCCCCCTCATTCACTTCTCCCGGAGGGGAGGGGGGATGTCGTCAATTCGCTTGGATGGGTGTCTCTGCCCGTCATGGAGAGAACTAAGCCCAGGACAGCAATGGTGTGGACTAAGTTCCTAATCATGGACATACCTTCACCCTATAACGCCATCATAGGACGACCAACCATTTTCACCATGAGAGCCGTCTACTTCTCTTATCACGAACTGATTAAATTTCTCACTTAGTAGAGGATAAGGAAGGTAAAAAGAGATTAGGAGTCAGCAAAGGCATGCACTAAGAGGGCGCTTAAAAAAAAAAATAATTAATGGCCGAGTCCGAGCCTGGAAGGGCCGAGCTCATGTTCGTGGCCGATTGGGGACTGTGCCTATCGACGATCCCCGTAATGAAGAGCCCCATCCCCAGCCTCACAAATAGTTGATGGAGGTGCCTATCCATCGATGATTGAGGGGAAGACGATCAGGATTGGTACTAATCTCGGTCTTGGTCAGCAAGTCGAGCTTATCGACCTCCTCCGGAGAAACTATGATGTGTTTGCATGGTCACAAGACGAACTCCCAATGATTGATCTCAGTGCAACCATGGACCAACCCACACCATCCCCTTGCAAGGCAAAAGCAGAAGAAGTTCCACCCTAACTACCAAAAAATCATTGAGCCAAAAATGGACAAATTGGTGAAATCGGTCATGTTGGAGGAGGTCAAGTTTTTGGACTAGCTCTCCAACTTCGCCTTTGCACCCAAGACCAGGAATAAATAGCGCCTCTACATGAACTTCAAAGATTTAAACAAGGCATGCCCTAAGGACGTCTTCCACCTGTTGAGGATAGATCTTGTCATCGCCGCTACGACGGGGTACGAGCTCCTAAGCTTCCTTAATGCCTATGCCAGCTACAATCAAATCCCGATGTTCTTTCAAACAAGAGCAAAACATCGTTCATCATGGATATGGGGACATATTGCTACAAGGTCATATGCCTTTTGTCCTGTGCAACACCATAGCTACCCACCAGAGGTTAGTAAACAAGATATTCAAGAAGGAGATCGGCTTGATAATGGAAGTGTACGTAGTCGATATGCTTGTGAAGAGATCCCGTGCCTCTACTCATGTTGCCCACCTCCAAGGTTGTTTCAACAAGCTCTGTGCTCACCAAATAAAGTTCAACCCTAGTAAGTGCATATTCGGGGTCTCATCGAGAAAATTCTTGGGCTACATAGTCTCTCAGCACGATATCGACGCTAACCCAAACCAGATAAGTGTTATGCTCGGTATGGCTTCTCCTTGCAAGAAGAAAGAAATCCAGATGCTCATCGAGAGGTTGGAAGCTCTCAATTGGTTCATCTTACGCTCCTCGAAGAAGTGTCTTCCCTTCTTAAAGGTCTTCTGAGATAACAAGAACTTTGAGTGGATGACCAAGTGTGAGGCTGCCTTTCAGAAACTTAAGACGTACCTTTCCTTGGCTCCTTTGCTCAACAGTCCGAGGGAGGGAGAACAATTATACCTGTACATCTCCGCCTCAGCTATGGTAGCGAGTACAGCTCTAGTGAATGGGGAAAACGGCGCTCTAGGACTGGTGTAATACTCTAGTAGGATTCTCACAGATACTGACATAAGGTATCCGAGGTTTGAGAAGCTCACCTATGTCCTCTTCATCGCATTGTGAAACCTGAGATAATACTTCCAGGCATATTTGATCGTCGTCTTCACTGACCAGCCTTTGAGGCAAGTCCTCTACTCCCTCGACATCTTAGGATGGCTTATCAAGTTGAGCTTCAACTTCGGACAATTCCACATTGAGTACCGACCGAGGACAACCATCAAGGGACAAGTCCTCGTGCACTTTATAGTCGAACTTACTTTTCCCAAGGGGCACAAAGTGCCTGGCCTAGATCGAGGTACCCCTGCCCCTGGAGGAAAGGTCTCCAGCCCAACTCGGCTACCTATGTCCTTAAGGAGATCTCATTTCTACCCAGCTCGGTTACCCGTATCCCTGAGAGGATCTCGTCCCTACCTAACTCGATTATCGACCTTGGACTGGACATGTGGTAGCTCTTCACAGACAGGTCCTCCAACACAGGCAAATGTGGGGCTGGGATGGTTCTCATGGCTCTAGACAGAGAAGAGGTGGAATACCCTCTCAAACTAGGCTTCCGATCTACTAACGATGAGGTCGTGTACAAGGCCTTACTTGTCGGGCTCTATGGCAAGGGAGTTCAACACAAAAACCCTCTAGGTTTTATGTGACTCCCAGCTCATCTTAAACTAAGTCAACAAGAAGTACATGGCTAAGGACCCGAGCATAACGACTTATCTCGGGAGGGTGAAGGAACTTATGGGAAACTTTGAAAACATTTAAGTAACCTAGATCCCCTGAGAAGAGAACAGTTACTCCGATGCTTTAGCGAACTTGGCCTCCGCGATGGAATTCACCCTGAATAGAAGTATACTAATTGAATACTTGGACGCCTCGAGCACATTAACGTCTAACTAGGTGGCCACGATCTGTGCTCTTGCGGATGAGCCGACCTGGATGGATCTGATCAAGGACTATTTACAGCACGGAACCCTTCCAGGTAACCGTGTCGAGGCCAAGAGAATGCGCTATCAAGTAGAAAGATACACCCTCATCGATGAAGTTCTATATCGTAAATCATTCTCGGGCCTGTACTTGAGATGCCTCAGCCCAGAAAAAGCCAAATACGTGTTGAGAAAAGTCTATGAAGGGGTGTGCGACAACCACTATGGAATTTGCTAAAAGATGCGATAAGTGCCAGAGGTTTGCACTTCAACCCCAGCTCCCCTTATCGTCCTTGTCCCAATGATGTGCTCGTGGCCCGTCTCCCATTGGGACATTGACTTCTTTGGGTTGTTCTCTTAAGGGGACGAACAGAGGAAGTTGTTGGTCGTCGCCATCGATTACTTTAAAAAGTAGGCAGAGGTTGAGCCCTTAGCACAGATCACAAAAGAGAAGATCATAAACTTGGTATGGAGGAGCATGGTCTACCATTTTGGCATACCTAAGGCCATTATGTTAGATAACGGGATGAAATTCAACAACGACTTCTTCTCGGAATTATGTGTTGAGCAAAGGATCTGAACTCACTTCTCATCTCCAAGGCACCCGCAAGAAAATAAACAAGTAGAAATCACCAGCTGGACGATTCGGCACGACCTAAAGACCAGATTTCACAAGTCAAGAGGAAGATAGGTTGAGGACTTGTACCCTGTCCTCTGGGCGTATCACACAACTGCGAGAACCCCCACCAATGAGAAGCCTTTTGCGATAACGTTCGGCTCTAAGTCCCTCATCCCTTCTAAGATCGGCGTGCCTTCACACTACTTTAAACCTCAATCTTCTCGATAAGATAAGGGAACGAGCTTGAGCACAGTAAATGGCTTACCAACAAATGGCAGCCAGGTACTACGATAGGAGGGTCTGACCATGATCATTTGATGTCGGTGACCTCACCCTCAGAAAGGTCACACTGGCCACCAAAGAGTTGAACCCTAGAAAGCTAGCCCCTACATGAGAAGGGCCATACAGAGTCACCCGAATTGCACGACTGGGTACATACGAGTTCGAAACCGAGAAGGGAGTCGCACTGAGGCATCCCTGGAACGTCGAGCACCTAAAGTGTTATTTCATGTGAGGGAGAAAATTATTATAAAAGCTTTAAGCTTAGAATTTTCCAAGTGTAAAAAAATTTCCCTTTAATGAAAAAAGTGTTCGGTGTAAAATATGTCAATGACTCGTGCGTATATATACAAGAGAGACATCCTTGCGCATAGCGTCGAGGGTGATAACCTGACCCTCTACATAGGTCAGTAGTTCGAACTTAGGAATTGACCAAGGTCATCCACCAAGGGCGGGGCATCGATCTGGTTTGAGGGCCTACAGCTAAGCATTTAACCGCTCACAGCCGACCTGAGGTCAGACGACAGAAAGGGACGATACTCTTGTAAGGACTAAATTGGGATAACCCAAAAAGGCTCAGGGATGAGCCATGCTAAGGAGAACCCACCTATGACCAGACACGGGGGACCGACTATAATGTTGCACCCCTAGGGATCGAGAGGACCAAACACCATGTGAGTATCGCCCACGGCATAACCTACCACCCGAGCTCATTATCCTCAGCTCGGGTACTAGGTTGGGGGGTAGGGAAGGCATGGATCTAGTGAAAACACAACCTACTTGCAAAAAATTCAGAGATGAAAATCGAAAAATTTTAATTTTTTTGGCAAAAACGACACTATCACCTCCAAAATAACCCACCAAAGACCCAGTCTTGCCGAGCTCCAAGACCGGGTGGAGATCATACAAGAAAATTGTGGGACAAGGAATCTATCTGTCAAGTTGGGCTAAGACTCACCAAGCTCGGGTTCCAAGCAAAGCATGACAATACAAGATAAAAGGGTGGCCCTTTCCTCTCCTAAAGTCCTACCTAAGTGAAAAGTTTCTCAAAATGGCCAAAAAAGATTTAAGTCTTTCAAAAATACCGTGTCGAGCTCAAGCCGCAAGCTGAGTTTAAGGATCATGCCAAACTCAAACACTAAGCTGAGCTCAAACTCTCGACCTCATTTATTCGAACTGGGATAGAGAATCCACCTTGTTTTGGAAGACATTCAAACATACAATTAAAAGGGAAAAAAATATACAACTCCAAGAATTTTACTGAACTAAGAAGGTATGTTTCATTTCACTATTCAAAAAATGGTTGTACAAATGAGGGGGTTCGTGCCCATTACAAAAAGCCTATTCCGAGCAAACAAAAAGGAAAAAGAAAATACAAAGAAACTGAAAAAAGTTAACAAATGTTCATAAAATTCTAGATCGAGGGGAGAAATAGCGTACCCTACCCCTTGTTGAGCAGGGCACAGGTGTTCTTCCCTACCATGCTGGAGAGCCCTAACTGCTACTAGAAGGGCCCGGCTTGGTTACCACCGACCTTCTTCCTCTTCATCTTCTTCTCGGGTTCTACAAAACACCAAAAGAAAATAAGTCAAAAATATTGAGTGATCAGAGGACCCCCCCAAGCTTGGGACATGACCTTACGGACTTTTTTCCAGTTCATCTAAATAGGGTTCAGTCTCTCATCTCTTGAGCTGAACTCTTAACCACTTCCCCCGAGGTAAAAGAAGTTGGGCTTCCAGCCTTTTTTGGATGATTCCACACCGCGAAAGAATTACGGCCTGGAAGTGACGTGGCACTATCCCTTGTCCCTAGAGTAGACACGGCATTTTGACTGTCTCGCAAAAACTTTATACTTTATTTTAAAATTTATTTTATTTTTATTTTCAAAAAAAAAAAAGACAAAAGAAAAAAGGGGAAAAAAAACTTTAAAAAAAATGGAAAAGAAATGGTTTCCATGTCAAAATGGGATTAAGTTTCCTTTTTCCTTTCCTTTTAGGTTTTGTTTCATTTTCCTTGTCAAATTGGGACTAGGGTTTCCTAAGGTTTTTAGGATTTTTCACTCCACATCCTTCCTATAAATAAGACACTCATCCTCATAGTTTAGAAGCAAAAAAAAAAAAAAAATAGAGAGAAACCCTTCGGAGACATTCAAAAATTGAGAGAGAAAATTCTTAGAGAGTGATTCTCATCGTAAACTCTTTCAGGAAAGCTGTCTGCGCGAGAGAAAAACTCGAGCATCGGAATTCTTGGTCTAGAACTAGTATGTTTTCTGATTTTAAATTCTTTTTTTAGTTTATTTTATTTTCTTTGCAACTTAAATTCCTGCAAGCTTTTTTTTATTTGTCCGATAACTCGATGAAAAACGTCAGGATAAGGTTTCTCATTCTCGATCTAAATTTTTGAGCGTTTAGACGAGGACACCCATATCTCACTATTTTTTTAATTTTATTTTTATTTTCAACATTTTTTATTTTATTATAGTAAAGAGGAGAAGCTAAAACCTAACTCCGAGCGTTAGGTGAATGATGTTTTATTATTTATTTTGCCGTATTTTTTTTATTTTGTATTTTTTTGATTTTTTAATTTTAATTTTAATTTTATTCTTCTTATCAAAACCCTAAAAAATTAAAATAATAATAATAATAATAATAAAAAAAAAAAATTATTGGTAGGAATTAATCCTTATACCTTAAGTTGAATCCAACGATTCGATAAATCGTAGGAGAGTTTTCCGAAGCCTCGTTTCCATTCCCCGACTCGAGTGGAATTTAGAAACGAATGGTTTTAGGAAATCTCTTCCCTTGGTAAATGTTTCGTGGGATTTCGTTTAAGTTTCGAAAAGATTAATTTCAACTAAATTGTTTCCGCGAATTGCCCTTGATTCTCATATCCATAGAATTTGAGAGAATTTCAAATCGAGATTTCTTTAAATTAATCGGGCAAACTAAAAATAGATTTTTTTGCATCCACTTAGCATGTTTATTTCTTGCATTATTTAGACGGCATGTTTAGTACACACACACATCTTTTTTTACACAAAGTTTTTTTTTTTTTTTTCATAAATCCATGTTACTTTTTCATATCTAGTCACGACACGTGTACCACTTACGTTTTTGTTATAATTAAATTATTGTCACATATAATCAGATTAATTCACGTAGTATTCATATTAGTTTGAATTGTCATATTTAAATTAAACCCTTTAGTTTTTTTTTTGGTCATTTTTGCATATAAAATAAATTCATATAATTGTAGTTTTTACATTCATATTTTCATATTTATTCATTTATTTGAGTTTTCCTATTTAAAGTAAACAAATCTTTAGGAAACATATATGAACACCCCCTGGGGACCATCCTTATTGAATCCTTAATATTCGATAAGAGGTTATATGGGGGGAACATTCCAAAAAATCCAAAAACTTGTCCTACCTTTTTTGTGAAAATACCAAAAAGATTTTATAAGAAGGAAATGATTTCAAAATAAAATAAAACACTCGGACTAAACTAATTGGACTTAATTGGACATAAGGTACCATTTTCGGACGGGCGTCTTGGGGTGCCTAACCCCTTCCCCGAACGTAACCAACCCCCGAGCCTTTAAATGAATCTTTGGTTTGACTGTGTTTTTTTGGAGTCAATTTTTTACTTACGCCTTTTAAACTAAAAATTTGGTAATCTAGCACACCATTTAAATCCAATGCTAGGTGACGACTCCTTATTTTTTAAAACGGCTTAAGTATATTTTTTAAGAAAACAAGCGCTTTAAAAACCCCTCTCCTTAAGCAATTTTTTATTTAATATTTTTTTTCTCTTGGAAAAACGGGGCGCGTCAGCTAGCGACTCTGCTAAGAAAAATCAGAGGGTCGAGCCTAGTATGTCCAAATAAGTCCTACTATTTCATGTCTGAATATTATATTTTATTTCGCTATTTTTTCCTTCCTTTTTTTTTTTGGTAAATAAGTTGTGATGTTTATTTATTTATTTGTTCTCTCTCGGGCTCTTATATTGTTATAAACCCTCCGACACAAGTACGGTCATCTTGTATCCATATTATCCCCTTGGGATTCTATGATACAAGACTGGGGGTTTTATGCTTGATGGATTGATGATGTCTTAGAAAGTCTTAAAAATCAAATGAGTTCGGAGTTTCCAATACCGATTAAGCTACGAAAGAATTTTCATAAATCATTATCTATTTTGATCGGTCATTATCGGAATTGAGAACTTCGAACTCGAATGGATTTTAAGACTACTTAAGATCCACGTGGACTAATAAATGGGCTTGTTGTAAGAACAAGAAAAGACAGGAAAATTAGTTCCAGAAAAGCAATTCCGGTTCCCCTTATCCGAAGTCCAGTCTTTACTCGCAATCAGGCCCAGATTCATTTCAGTATGACCTCAGAAGCCAATCCTGAATCTCCCTATACAGCCTAGATGATTCAGATGTAGGAAACCATCGACATGTTGAGGGAAATAATCAACGAACTTAGTCAACCCCAGGAGGTGCCTATTCCTCCATCCAGTGGAACTCCTATAACTGAATCACCAAATGGAAACCCTCCGAGTGTCAGGAGGGAGAACTCAATGCCAAATCCGAACCACACCGGCCCGAACTTCATGGTACCGGTCTACTGTGGACCCCAGATAGGCCCTCATCCTTTCACCTATGGAGCGCTAGTATATCTTATCTAGGGGAATGTCTATCAGGCCTCACAAGAAGGCTCGGCCCCTACCGCACCCCAGATCCTCATTCACCCGGAGAGGGTTGTTGCTCCACCAAACGATCCGAATGCTAATCAATCGGCCCCGGCTACTGAAATCAAAATCAAAGAAGAAGAGAATGGACCCCCTTCGGCCTGGGTTCTGAAAATAAAAGAATTGGAGAAAACCACAGAAGAATTGAAATGAGAGAAGCCATCCAGAAAAGCAGCGTACAAGGAACTGTCAGCACCATCCCAGGTGGTATACCCGAAAAACTTCATAGTTCAAGAGTTCATGAAGTATGACGATATGGGGCCCCCCATAGTGGCATGTCAGCATTTATAAGGAAGAATTGAGAGTCCATGTTCAGAATGAAGACCTTTGTCTAAAAATGTTTTGGAGATTGTTGAAATAACCGGCTCTCAGCTGGTAATTGACCTTGGACCTACCACAGATTAAAACGTTTGAGGATTTGGTAGAGGCATTTTATGAGCAGTATGTGTACAATAAGGATGTCGCGCTAGACCACAATACCCTCTACCAGATACTGAAGAAAAAAAATGAATGCTTTCGGAGGTATACTGTCCGCTGGAAGGAGGAGGCTGCCAAAGTTGTCCCTAGGCTGAGCGAGAAGGATTAGTTAAAGATATTCAAGTCAATTCAGATGCCACCTTTCTATCGAAATCTTTCAAGCATAGCAGTGTTTTCCTTTGGCGATGCGATCAAGCAAGCCGAAGTGACGGAAGAAAGAATTAGGAACGAAAAGATTGAACGGGCCGTGCCCGACCCGACAAAGAGGTCAGCTCTACCAAAGAAAAGAGAAAATGAAGTAGCTATCGTTGTTTTTCCCCAGCAAACTCATCTCTAGAACTACCCCCAAGCTACATATCCCCAAAACTACCCAAACCAAAACAACCAATACCGTAACCACCTCCCTTAAAATCCCTAAAACCAAGATTACCCACCGGAACCAGCCATATTCCTAAAATCGTCCCTGCTACTACCAGAATGTACCTCCCCCTTACCAAAATCGCACTCTCCAAAACTACCCTCATACCTACCAAACACCCGCTTACCATACGCCCTCATATCAACCTAACCAAAACCATCCACCTGAAATTCCTAGCCATACCCTGATGCCAGGAACCAAACACCACCCAAGCTATCCACCTCACACTACTAGGGAAAACTTCTGGAACGATGACAAATAGTTGTACCAGATTTGTTTAAAGTAGGGGATGTTGACACATTTTCCATCATACGAACATAAGCCTGGGAGTAAAGTAGCTTCTTAGAATGCTCTCTGTGAATACTACTCAGGAACCAGAGGACATGCGACCGAGTAGTGCTTTCAGCTAAAGGACAAGATCTAAGAGTTCATACAAACATGATCCATCATGTTTCCTAAAAAGCCTAAGACTGGAGCGCCAAACTATCAACAAAATTTGTTGCCTGAGCATGCACCTTCAGGGAGTGGCGAAGTCAATATTTACCAAAATATTGGTAAAGATAGGAGCGAGTCATGTGCCTAAGGCTCGATTTGAAAAATCAAAAGGTTGCAAAACTGGGTTTTCTTGTTTACTTTCAATTTGCTAGAAGTTTTGATAAAATTGGAAAATCTTCACGTACTCACATTTCCATCCCATTAGTCTTTTGGATGGACAAAGGATTTGCTCTGTAATAGCTTTTTAAATTTCAATAATGTAATACTGTTTATCCAAAACTATGGTATAATGTTTGAATCTTACTCTTTTAGGTGCCCAAAATTGCATGTATATGTTGTATGTGATGTGACTGAGCGAGGATATGAAGGTATGATTTCAATACAGAGCCAGACCATGATCTAATGGGACTAGAAACAAAGAAAGATTTTTTTTAGCCAAACGATGGTAAGATCCAAAAGGCCTCTAACCAAATTCGACAGCAATTCCAGAGTACCGAGGGATTCGAAAGTCAAAATTGGTATCCATTATCCTAAAGATACTTTAATATATTGTTGCAAGCTAATCAAGCTGTCTCCGGTGGTTCTTTAGTAATTTGATAAAACTGGGTGTAAATATCCTAGTTCGCCTGCTGTCTGAGTTACCCAATGCTGAAAAGGGAACACAATTATCGTAGGCCAATGATCCCAATGAAGAAACTCTCAAATGTTGCAAGAAGGTCTCAATTCATAAAGAAGATCAAGTTCATTGATAAGCTCGGTTGCCCCTGAACCATCGCAAGTTCGATCATCTATTTAAAAAAATGAAAGAGAAAAAAAAGGAAAAAAAAAAAAAAAAAGGGAAAAAGAAAAAAGGAAAAAAAAAAAGAAAAGAAAAAAAGGGAAAAAAAATGAAAATGTGAAGTAGCCGAGTAAGAAACGTTGGCATAAATATGGAAGAGATTAGAAGAGGAAAAAAAGAGGATAATTTCATCCGTTCAAGGTTTTTACCTCAACTCAATTTGGTAGGTAAACAACGTTTTTCGGGATTAGAACTTCATGGATTTGAATGGAATCAGAAATTGTGAAAAACAACATTGGTCGTAGTCGGAAAGTGTATTGGAAACATATTTCTCTGCAATCTGACTCAAGATCTCACAGAAAATCGTATCAAGCATTAAAGGTACTCGTTTGGTAATTTTCAACATTGGCCCATTTTTTTTGGACCAAATTAGTTTTGCAGGACTTGAGAAAACACAGAGCATGTAGGAGTATTAAACACCCAAGCATCGAAGCACTTAGAAATTTAAAAAGACAAGAATTCAGTCGAGTAAGTCAAGGAGACCTTTATGAGGCATGTTGAGCCCTCTCCTAAGTTAAAAAGCGAAATTTTGGAAGTCAAAAAAAAAAAAAAAATTGATGAAGAAAAAGAAAAAGAAAAGGAAAAATAAAAAAAAGTCTCATCGAATCACCCCGAGATATGCCGTGTCTTGAGTTGGAAAACGAAACTTCTAAATTTAAACCGAAGAATCTCCCAATATTGCTCCAATCTAAGCACGATCACCCGAAGCGATTACGATCGAAAGGGGGGAACAAAATTGTGAGTCATCAAAGGTAACAATTTTTCAGACTAAGGTTTGTTTTGAAGGTGTTATTTTACAAAGATCTCAAAAGGACTAGAAGCATGGATTTCCCTATCACTGGGACTTCTTACCTTCCTCCCGACTCAAATTGGAGACTTTTATTGCTAAACATTCAGAAGCTCTAAATGAGCATCCAGGTATGCGTTTTGCCTTGAAAGGGGCGTCTAGTGAATTACGCTAAACCTGATCCTCGGCGTAATACTAAGGTACGTAGGCAACCTGTAAAGGTTCGGTCATCTGAGAGTTGGGGCACATTTTATATTCTTTGCTCTCTCATTTTTACCCAGCCACAAACTGGGGCATATTTTGTATCTCTGGACTTTCTTTTGTTTTGAGTTATTTTTTTCATTACTCTAAACGATCCTCTAAACGGATATTTGTTCGTCACAAATATCGTCATAAGTCATTCTTTTATTACTCTAAAATCCTCTAAACAGACACTTGTTCATCATGAGTGTCGCCATGAGTCATTTTTCTATCACTCTAAATGATCCTCTAAATGGACACTTGTTCATCACGAGTATCGCCATGAGCCATTTTTCTATCACTCTAAACGATCCTCTAAATAGACACTTGTTCGTCATGAGTATCATCATGAGTCATTCTTTTATTACTCTAAACGATCCTGTAAACGGACAATTGTTCGTCATGAGTATCATCACAAGTCTCTTTTTTCATTACTCTAAACGATCCTCTAAACGGACAATTGTTCATCATGAGTATCGTCATGAGTCTCTTTTTTCATTACTCTAAACGATCCTCTAAACGGACAATTATTCATCATGAACATCGTCATGAGTCTCTTTTTTCATTACTCTAAATGATCCTCTAAACGGACATTTGTTCGTTACGAGTGTAAACACGACATTTTGACCGCCTCGCAAAAAATTATACTTTATTTTATAGTTACCTTTATTTTATTTTTCTATTTATTTTGTTTTGATTGTACCGTATTTATGCGGTTTAGTACTGCTAAATTAAGTTTTATTAATCTCTTAAGTAAATTAAATATTAGTAATTGATTTTTATTTTTTTGGTTTTGTAGATTTTTCGAAGTGGAATAAAAACGCGTTAATTAGGAACAAAATGGACAAGAAACAGACGAAAACGAGAGAGGTCTGGACCGAACGGGGGTGGGAGGGTGCACAAAGGTCGCACGTGCGACCAAAAACTGGTCACACGTGCGACCAGCTGGCCGCACCAGTGACCAGATACACTGGTCGCTGGTGTGACCAGTGTGCTGGCCGCATGTGCGGCCAGCTTTAATGCTGGAGGCATATGCGGCCAGCAGGGAGGGCAGAGAGCTTTAGCTCTCTGCCCACCCCCCCTTTTTGGGTGCACCAAGTTTTGGTGCACCCAAAAGGGGGTGCGTGCACCAAATTTCGGTGCACCCACCCCCTTTTCCTTACCTTTTCACGCGTTTTTTGTTCGGAGGAATTTCAGAAAATTTCCTATAAATAGAAGAAGGCTCAGACAACTCAAGGGAGAGAGAATTTTTTGGCCAGAGAAAAAAAAAATTTGAGAGGAATTTTTTTTTGGGAAGGGAGAAGTGAAATCTGGAGAGAAATTTTGAAAGAAATAATATTATTTTCATTTTATTGTAATTTTGAAGAAGAAAAAATCTCCAAGAAGGTGATAAATTTTCATCTGTTGTAAATCTTACTCTTATTTTTAAATAAGTTGTTATTATACTAATCTCTTTTTTTTTTTTTTTTTTTTTTTTTTGTAAATTAGATTTTTTCCTTCTTCCTTTATTATTTATTTATTTATTTATTTATTTTTTTTTTTGAGTAAATAAAACGAGGTGGAAAATTCTCAACCTTCCATTTGAACGATTTAAATTTAGAAGGGAATTACTCCCCTCGATGTGTGTGTGCGTGTGTTTTATTTAATTTATATTAAATATAATGTGCTAACAATATGAGGTGGAAAACTTCTGACCTTCCATTGGAACGGTTTAAGTTTAGAATGAAATTACTCCCCTTGAGAAGTGTGTGTGTGTGTGTGTACGGGTGTTTTATTTAATTTATATTAAATATAATGTGCTAACAAGATAAGGTGGAAAATTCCCAACCTTCCATTTGAACGGTTTAAATTTAGAAGGGAATTACTCCCCTCGATGCGTGTGTGCGTGTGTTTTATTTAATTTGTATTGAATATAATGTGCTAACAAGATAAGGTGGAAAATTCGCAACCTTCCATTTGAACGGTTTAAATTAAGAAGGGAATTACTCCCCTCGATGCGTGTGTGCGTGTGTTTTATTTAATTTATATTAAATATAATGTGCTAACAAGATAAGGTGGAAAATTCCCAACCTTCCATTTGAACGGTTTAAATTTAGAAGGGAATTACTCCCCTCGATGCGTGTGTGCGTGTGTTTTATTTAATTTGTATTGAATATAATGTGCTAACAAGATAAGGTAGAAAATTCCCAACCTTCCATTTGAACGGATTAAATTTAGAAGGGAATTACTTCCCTCGATGCGTGTGTGCGTGTGTTTTATTTAATTTATATTAAATATAATGTACTAACAGGATAAGGTGGAAAATTCTCAACCTTCCATTTGAACGGTTTAAATTTAGAAGGGAATTACTCCCCTCGACGTGTGCGTGCGTGTGTGGGCGTGTGTTTTCTTTAACTCGTATTAAAAATAATGTGCTGACAAGATAAGGTAGAAAATTCCCAACCTTCAATTTGAATGGTTTAAATTTGGAAGGGAATTACTCCCCTCGATGTGTGCGTGCGTGTGTGAGCGTGTGTTTCTTTAACTCGTATTAAATATAATGTGCTAACAAGATGAGGTGGAAAATTCCCAGCCTTCCATCAGAATGGTCTAGGTTTAAAAGGGAGATCACTTCCCTCAAATGTGTGTGTATGTGTATGTGTGTATATGAGGAGGATTTCAAAATAAAATAAAAACATTCGGATTTAAATTTTAATTGGACTTAATCGGATAAGGTACCGTCTTTGGACGGGCGTCTTGGGGTGCTTGACACCTTCCCCGAGTGTAACTGACCCCCGA
The DNA here is from genome assembly GCA_016647705.1 of Eucommia ulmoides. Taxonomy (NCBI): domain Eukaryota; kingdom Viridiplantae; phylum Streptophyta; class Magnoliopsida; order Garryales; family Eucommiaceae; genus Eucommia; species Eucommia ulmoides. Next base: position 36,700,158 of record CM028331.1, read on the forward strand.
ACTCTTTAAACGAATCTCTGATCAGACCATGTTATTTTAGGAGTCAAATTTTTACTTAAGTCATTTTTTTTAAATTGTTTTCAGAAAAGAAAAATATGGTGACCTAGCACATCATTTAAAACCAATGCTAGGTGGCAACTCCTTTTTTCTAAAACAGGCTTAAGTATATTTTAATGAGAAAATCGACGTTTTTAAAACCCTTCTCATTTTACCAGCGCCAAGCATATATCTATATTTTTTTATTTTCTCTGGAAAATCGGGCCGCGTTCAGCTAGCGACTCCGCTAGGGACCCACAGAGGGTCGAGCCCAATATGTCTGAATAAGTCCAACTAATCTAAAGTCCGAATGTTAAATTTTATTTTATTTTTTTCCCTCAATTTAGTAAATGAGTTGTGATTTTTTTTATATATCATTTATTTTTTATTTTTTATATATATTTTTTTTTCCTTATTTCTTCTGAGGCTCTTATATCGTTGTAAATCCTCTGACAAAAGCAAAACTGTCTTGTATCCATATTATCCCCTCAGGATTCTATGATACAAGACGAGAAAGGGGTTTTTTGTACTTGATGGATTTATGACGTCTTGGGAAGTCCTAAAAAAAAAAAAAAAAAGAGAGCACACCAAACAAGTTCAAAGTTTTCAATATCGGTAGGGAACGACAAAAAAAAAAAAAAAAAAAAAAAAAAGGAGAGATTTTTCATGTACCATCATTTGTTTTAATTAGTCGTTATCGAAATTGAAATCTTCGAATTAGAATGGGTTTTAAGGCCACCTTAACCCACGTGAACTAAAAAAATGATTTTTTTTGTAGGTGAAAAATAAAAGCAAATCCAGTTCCCCCCTTTCGAAGTCCGATCTTTACACGCAGTCGAGCACAGACTCATTCCAGGATGATATCAGAAAGCAATCCCGAATCTCCCCGAACGACCCAGATGGCTCAGATGCAAGAAACTATTGACAGGTTGATGGAAATGATCAACGAACTTAACCGACCTCAGGAGGTGCCTATTCCTTCGTCCAACGGGACTCCTGTGACTGAATCCCCAAATGGAAACCCTGCAAGTATTTGGATGGAGAACTCAGGGCCGAATCCGAACCACGTTGGCCCGAACTTTGCAGTACCGGTCTACTATGGACCTCAGATGGGCCCTCATCCTTTCGCCTATGGAGCTCCGACATATCCCATCCATGGGCATGTCTATCAAGCCTCGCCAGAGGGCTCGGCCCCCGCCGCCCCGCGGATCCTCATTCACCCAGAGAGGGTCGTTGCTCCACCAAACAATTCAAATGATAGCCAACCGGCCCTGGCCATTGAAACTGAAAACAAAGAAGAGAATGGCCCTCCACCGGCTTGGCTTCTGAAAATAGAAAAATTGGAGAAAACTATGGAAGAATGGCAAAAGGAGAAGCCGTCAAGCAAAGCGACGTACAAGGAGTTGTCAGCACCACCCGGGGTTGTGTACCCGAAAAATTTTGTGGTTCCAGAGTTCACAAAATATGATGGCACTGGCCCTCCAGAATGGCATGTCAGCATTTACAAAGAGGAGTTAGGAATTCATGCTCGGAACGAAGACCTTTGCCTAAAGATGTTTCGGAGATCGTTGAAAGGACCGGCTCTCAACTGGGATATGACCCTGGAGCTATCACAGATTAAAACATTTGAAGATCTGGTAGAGGCCTTCTGTGAGCAATATGTGTACAATAGGGATGCCGCGCCAGACCGCAATACTCTCTACCAGATACTAAAAAATAAAGATGAAAGTTTCCGGAGGTATACTGCTCGTTGGAGGGAAGAGGCTGCCAAAGTTGTCCCTAAGCTGAGTGAGGAGGCTCAGTTAGAGATATTCAAGTCAATTCAGTCACCGCCGTTCTATCGAGATCTCTCGAGCATAGCAGTGGTTTCTTTCGGCGATGCGATCAAACAGGCCGAGGTGACGGAAGAAGGAATAAGGCGCGGAAAAATTGAAGGGGCCCAATCCAATCTGACGAAAAGGTCAGCCCCGCCAAAGATGAAAGAAAATGAAGTAGCTGTTGTCGTTTCCCCTCGGCAAACCCATTACCAGAACTACCCCCAAGCTTCCTGTCCCCAGAACTACCCGAACCAGAACAACCAATATCACAACTACCCTCCTCAAAATCGCCAAAACCAAAATTATCCTCAAAACCAACCCTATTCCCAAAGCCGTCCCCGCTATTACCAAAATGTACCTCTCCCTTATCAAAACCACATTCCCCAATATTACCCTCAAGCCTACCCAACACCCTCTTACCATACCTATCAACCACACCCGAACACCCCACCTCAAATTCCTAACCGCACTCCAAGGTCAGGAACCCAATACCACCAAGACCTTCTACCTCATGCTACCGGGGAAAATTTCCAGAACGACAACAGAGAGCTACAAGACCTTCCGGTCTCGATCACCGAGTTGTACTGGAATTGTTTGAAGCAGGGGATGCTGACGCCCCTTCCATTCTACGAAGTTAAACCTGGGAGTAAAACAGCTTCTTCAAATGCTTTCTGTGAATACTACTCGGGAACCAGAGGACATGCGACTGAGCAATGCTTTCAGCTAAAAGACAAAATCCGGGAGTTTATACGGACCGGAGCCATCACGTTTCCTAAAAAACCTGAGGCCGGTACGCCAAATTGTCAGCAAAATCCGTTGCCTAAACACGCCTCCTCAGGAAGTGGTGTCAATCTAATTTTCATAGAGAAGGTCGAAGAAGAAGTTGATGTGATCGATATCGGTGGTGTTTATTTACACCCGGAGGTTCTCTACAGAGGGTTCGAATTACATCTAGAAAGGGTAGCCCAAAAACTGGAGAAATCTCTAGTTTTGTCTTTCCCAATCCAAAAGATGGTGGAAAAACTCAATAAGGTTCCATGGAATTATGATATCGTCGCTAAAACAAGAGAATGAGAAGAATTGCCAATCTCAGTAGGAGAAACCAGTGGAATCACTCGGTCTGGAAGGGTGTATACGCCACAAGATTTGATCAGGATTCCTGTGAGGGAACCAAGAGGGGCTCTGAAAAAGCCAGTGTCAGAACCGGAGGTTCACGACTTCCTAAAGGCAATGAAGAATTCAGAATACAAGATAGTGGAGCAACTCAGCAAAGCACCGGCGCAAATCTCGATGCTCTCACTACTCCTATCCTCAGAAGTACATAAACAGGCACTGCTGAAAGTCCTAAATGAAGCCCACTTACCTAGCACGATCTCTTCGGAGAAGTTTGTCACTCTGGTCGAGCAGGTCCTAGGATCTAACACCATCACTTTCACAGATGAGGAGATGGACGATGATGGAACAGGTTACAACAAGCCTTTGAATATCACGGTCGAAAGCCATGGAATGTTCATAGCTCGGGTGCTGATTGACAATCGATCGGCACTAAATATCTGTCCTTTGTCGACCCTGGAAGAAATGGGGATAGATCTATCACAGGTTTGATCGTCTAAGACGGTTATCCGAGCATTCGATGGGGCTAGGAGAGATAGCATTGGAGAGATTGACCTAGCAATTGAAATTGGTCCAATACAGTTCAATGCAAAGTTCCAAGTGCTCAACATACCTGCTTCATACAACCTGTTGTTGGGGAGGCCGTGGATCCATAACGCTGGGGCAGTGCCTTCATCTCTACATCAGAAGATCAAGTTTATCATTGATGACACACTGTACGTGATCAGGGCTGATTCAGATATCGTACCTTTCCATCAAGCGATAAGTCGGCATGTCCCGTTAACAGATGACGAAAAGGAGAAGGAGAATATTGAAGCCTCCTATCACGTGTTCGACGTCGCGAATGCTACCTTTATGAAGGAAGGAGGACACGAGATGACACCATCACTGTCTAACACTGTGGCCTTCATTGCTAAAGAAATGAAGTTTCAGGGTTGCATTCCCGGGAAAGGTTTAGGCAAAAATCTAGACGGAATTACAGAACCGATAGAAGTCAAGGAGATGAGGGGGAGATTCGGATTGGGATACGAGCCGACAAAAGCAGACAGGGCGAAGTTCTTCCGGAAGAAGAGGTATGGATCCCCAGACAACCAGCCAATGAAAATTCCGCATATCCGGGTCACTTTCCCCTATCCAGCAGAAACCATCAACAAAAGGGAAGGAGACCGCAGGATTCAAGTTGCACCCTGACAGAGTAATGATCAAGGAAGCTGTAAATGTAATCATGAAAGACGAGGCAAGGCCAAGTTATGGGTCTGGTATTCAAACCAAGGGAAAAGAAAAGCTGCAGAATTGGGATTCTTGTTCTCTCCCAATTCGCCAGGCGTTTCGGATGTCTAAAACACCAGTGTATGATGCATGCGATATAACTGAGCCAGAGTACGATAAGTATGATTTCAATGCAGAACCAGACCATAACCCGATGGGAGTGGAAACAGAAGATGACTCTTGCCAGCCAGACGATGGTGAGATCCGAAAAGCTTTCACGGAGTTCGAGAACAAGCCGATTCCCAGTAACAATGAGACCGAGTTGATAAACTTGGGGACCTCGGAAGAGTTGAAGGAAGTAAAGATTGGATCAGCCCTCATGACTCTGGAAAAGAAAGAGTTGACAACGCTCTTAATTTCCTACCAATATATCTTTGCCTGGTCTTACGATGACATGGTAGGACTGGACAAGAATATCGTGGCCTATAAGCTGCCGCTAAAGCCGGGGAGTGTACCAGTCAAACAAAAGTTGAGGAAGCTGAGGCCCGCTGTCAGCCTCGAGGTCAAGGAGGAGATCGTGAAGCAATTCAATGCCCGAATTATTGAAGTCTGTAACTACAGTGAATGGCTCTCAAATGTCGTTCCTGTGTCAAAGTCCTCGGGAAAAATCAGAGTCTGCGTGGACTATCGTGATCTCAACCGGGCAAGTCCAAAAGATGATTTCCTACTGCCAAACATTCACATCATCATCGACAATACTGCGGGGCGAAAGCTCTATTCTTTCGCCGATGGATTCTCTAGCGATAATCAGATTCTGATGGATGAGAAAGATCGAGAAAAGACAGCCTTCACTACACCATGGGGAGTCTTTTGCTATAGAGCGATGCCTTTCGGTCTCAAAAACACCGGGACAACATACCAAAGAGCAATGACGACCCTCTTTCATGATATGATGCACAAAGAGATGGAAGTATATGTAGATGACATGATCGTTAAATCACAAGAGAACGAGGATCATCTCTGTCATTTGAAAAAGATGTTCGACAGACTTCGAAAGTACCAGCTCAAGCTCAATCCAGCAAAATGCGCATTTAGGGTGGCTTCTGGAAAACTTCTTGGTTTCATGGTAAATCGCCATGGAATCGAGATTGATCCTGCAAAGACGAAGGCCATTCGTGAGATGCCACCACCGAGAAATGAGAAAGAGATCCGAGGTTTTCTGGGGCGATTAAATTTCATAGCCCGATTCATCTTCCAACTCACTGCCACTTGTGAGCCAATCTTCAAGCTACTTCGAAAAGAAAGTGACGGGCGATGGAATGCAGATTGCCAGAATGCCTTGGAGAAAATTAAAGTCTATCTAACGAACTCTCCCGTTCTAGTGCCGCCTCGGGAGAAGGTTCCATTATTACTATATTTGTCAGTTCTCGAGTCTTCCATGGGAGCTATTCTTGGGCAACTCGATAAATCTGGAAAGAAGGAGCAAGCCATCTACTACCTCAGCAAGTGCTTCACGAAGTATGAGGAAAATTATACCTTGCTGGAGAGGACCTGTTGTGCATTAGCTTGGTCTGCTCAAAGACTGAGCCATTATATGCTCCCACTGACTACCTACTTGATAGCCAGGATGGATCCCTTAAAATACATCTTCGAGAAGCCGATTCTGTAAGGAAAAGTTGTAAAATGGCAGATGCTGCTGACGGAGTTCAATATCATCTACAAGACCCAAAAGTCAGTGAAGGGTCAGGCGATAGCCGATCAGTTGGCTAGTTGTCCAGCTCAAACGGATAACCAGCCTCTTGAGACGCTATTCCCTGACGAGTCGATTCATGCGGTGGATGAAGAAAATGAGGAAACAGTTTGGAAAATGTATTTTGATGGAGCAGTGAACTCTCGAGGGGCTAGAATCGGAGCCGTTCTGGTTTCTCCAGGAAAACAGCATTATCCAGTGGCTTCCAAGTTGAAGTTCCAGAGCACAAATAATCGAGCTGAGTACGAAGCTTGTATTCTGGGACTCCAGCTGACTATCGATATGAAAATCAAAGAATTGCTAGTGTTCGGAGATTCTAAGCTGATAATCAATCAGGTGACGGATAAATATGCCACGAGAGATCCGACCTTAATAGCCTATAACAATCACCTCCTGGAGTTGTGCGAGCAATTTACAACGATAAAATTTGAAAGCATACAGAGGCTAAAAAATGACTTCGCCGATGCCTTAGCTACCTTGGCATCTATGATATCTATCACTCAAGAGGATGATGATATCATTCCGGTGGTAATCCGAGTTCAACGCCGACCGGCCCACTGTTGCCAGCTTGAATCTGAGCCAGCCAAAGACCCGTGGTACCATGACATAAAGAACTTTCTGAAAAATCAGGAGTATCCGGAAGGGGCATCAAGTGTTGATCAGAAAACTCTCCGGAGGTTAGCAGGCCAATTCTTCCTAAGCGGGGAGACACTGTACAAACGCTCCCCTGACATGGGCCTGTTGAGATATGTTGGAGTCGAAGAGGCCATCCAGTTGATGAAAGAGGTCCATGGTGGCATATGTGGACCTCACATGAGTGGCTTCATGCTTGCCAAGAAGATCCTGAGGACCGGTCATTTTTGGTTAACGATGGAAAGCGACTGCGTGCAGTTTGTTCGAAGATGCCATAAGTGTCAGATTCATGGTGATCAAATCCATGTCCCACCTTCGCACCTTCATTGCTTGGCGGCCCCATGGCCCTTCTTAATGTGGGGTATGGACGTTATTGGGGAAGTTACCCCTAAGGCGCCGAGTGGTCATCGCTTTATCCTGGTGGCAATTGATTATTTTTCCAAGTGGGTAGAAGCTGTTTCCTTAACCCGAGTGACTCAAAAGATAGTAGCTCGATTCATCAAAGAAAATATTGTGTCAAGATACGGTTTGCCGCAAACATTGATAACCGACAATGCTAAAAACCTGAAGGGTTCAGAAATACAGAAAATATGTCAGCAGTTCAAGATCGAGCACAAAAACTCAGCGTCTTACCGTCCAAAAATGAATGGAGCAGTGGAAGCCGCCAACAAAAATATAAAGAAAATTCTCTGGAAGATGATTGACAATTATAAAGAGTGGGATGATATGCTGCCATATGCTTTGATGGCTTACCGGACCTCGGTTCGGACCTCGACAGGAGCAACCCCCTATTCTTTGGTCTATGGCACAAAAGCGGTGATACCGGCCGAGGTGGAAATTCCATCTCTACGAGTGCTCATAGAGGCCGAGCTTGATGAAACTGAATGGGTACAACAACGGTTGGACCAACTTTGTTTAATCGATGAAAAGCGGCTAACAGCGATATGCCACGGACAGTGTTACAGACAGATGATTACTAAAGCCCATGATAAACGGGTATACCCTAGAGTCTTCAAGGTCGGTGAGTTAGTATTGAAGAAAATCTTTCCTTTCCAAGATGAAGCTAAGGGTAAGTTCGCGCCAAATTGGGAAGGTCCTTTTGTTGTTCATAAGGCTTTGAGCGGTGGAGCGTTGATTCTCCAGGAAATGGATGGTGATGTATTTCCCGAGCCCCTAAACTCGGATTCTGTAAAGAAATACTTTGCCTAATAAATGTCCTTATTTTCTAAGTAAGTTTATTTCAAGTTGTGATTATCTGTTGCTTCAAAAAAAAAGGGGGGGGTACGGCTCGAACATGGTGAAAACTCGAAAGAGCGCTATGAGAAAAATGTAGAGACCGTGTCGCCAAAAAAAAAAAAAAAAAAAAAAAAAAAAAAAAGGAGAACAATTAGATCACTCCTTGGGGCATTTTTTTGGAATTTCTACTACGGCTGACTTCCATTGACCGTAAGACTTTTCTGTGTTTGGAACTTGATGGATTTGAGCAAGAGTTGGAATCCTTGATGGATTTGAGCAAGAGTTGGAATCCGTGAAAAGGAACATCGAATATGGCTCAAATTTGCATTGAAATCATACTTGTCAGACAGTCCGGCTTGAAATCTCGCAGTCAACATATCTGGTGATAAAGATACCTGTTTGGGGTAAGGTTTTACATGTTTTTCCCATATTTGGTTAAATCAGTTTTGCAGGATTTGAAAAATACAAAGCAAGCAGGAGTATGTGATTCTCCTAAGCACTGAGGATGCCTAGTAGAAAAGAGAAAGTGAGAATCGGCGGGTACAGAGAAATAAAGGCTGATAGGGATGTTGTCCAAAAACCAGACCCCGCCAACAACCCGGAGAAAACCTCCAGAAAGTACATCTCTAAGATTGACGGAAGGACGAGACGGAAAAATCTCCCGATACTGTCCCGTGACCCGAGAAAGTCAAGCGCCATCAAATGAGGGATTGCGACGGAAAAGGGGGGACAGAATTGCGAGTCGTAAAGAGTGACAAGTTTTTCAAACTAAATTTTCGTGTTACATGTGTTTTTTGTCCAATTACAGGATTTTCAAAGGACATGGAAGCATGGATTTCTCTCTCACAAAGACTTCTTACCTTCCGGTTCAAATTAGAAACTTTCATTGCTGAAAGTTCGAAAGCTCTAAATGAGCGTCCAGGTATGCGTTTTGCCCTGAAAAGGGCGAAAAGTGAACTACGCTAAACTTGATCCTCAACATAATACTAAGGTACGCAGGCAATCTATAAATGTTCGGTCATCTGAGAGTTCGGCTGGGGCACATTTATATCTTTGCTCTCTCATTCTGGCTCAGTCACAAGTTGGGGCATATTTTATACTCTTGAACTTTCTTTAGGCCCCTGGCCAAGAGGGCTGGGGCACGAATAATTTTTATTACTCTAAACAATCCTCTAAACGGACACGTGTTCGTCATGAGTATCGTCAGGAGTCATTTTTTTTTTACTCTAAATAATCCTCTAAACAGACACGTGTTCGTCATGAGTATCGTCAGGAGTCATGTTCTTTTATTACTCTAAACAATCCTCTAAACAGACACGTGTTCGTCATGAGTATCGTCAGGAGTCATGTTCTTTTATTACTCTAAACAATCCTCTAAACGGACACATGTTCGTCATGAGTATCGTCAGGAGTCATTATTTTATTACTCTAAACGATCCTTTAAACGGACACATGTTCGCCATGAGTACCGTCATGAATTATTTTATTACTCTAAAAATAATCATTTTAACAAACACTTGTTCGTCATGAGTATCATCACGAGTTAATTTTTTTTTTTTTTATCACTCTAAACGATCCTCTAAACGGACATTTGTTTATCATGAACATCGTCATGAGTCATTCTTTTATTTTTCTAAATGGACACTTGTTCGTCATGAGTCTTCTTTTATTACTCTAAACGTACGCCTGTTCGTCATGAGTCATTTTATTTTATTTGTTCTATTATTAGAAAATAAACTAAAAAAATAAATAAAATAAAAACTGGGACGATCAAAATGACGTGGTCTTTTATCTTTGTCAAGCAAGTGGAACTTGCATGACAAAGAGGGGCAGCTGTAGACACGGCATTTTGACCGCCTCACAAAAAATTATACTTTATTTTATAGTTACCTTTATTTTATTTTTCTATTTATTTTGTTTTGATTGTACCGTATTTATGCGGTTTAATACTGCTAAATTAAGTTTTATTAATCTCTTAAGTAAATTAAATATTAGTAATTGATTTTTATTTTTTTGATTTTGTAGATTTTTCGAAGTGGAATAAAAACGCGTTAATTCGAAACAAAATGGACAAGAAACAGACGATAACGAGATAGGCCTGGACCGAACGGGGGTGGGGGGGTGAACAAAGGTCGCACGTGCGACCAGTTGGCCGCACCAGTGACCAGATACACTGGTCGCTGGTGCGACCAGTGTGCTGGCTGCATGTGCGGCCAACTTTAATGCTGGCCGCATATGCGGCCAGCAGGGGGGGCAGAGAGCTTTAGCTCTCTGCCCACCCCCCCTTTTTGGGTGCACCAAGTTTTGGTGCACCCAAAAGGGGGTGGGTGCACCAAATTTCGGTGCACCCACCCCATTTTCCTTACCTTTTCGCGCGTTTTTTGTTCGAATGAGTTTCAGAAAATTTCCTATAAATAGAAGAAGGCTCAGACAACTCAAGGGAGAGAGAATTTTTTGGCCAGAGGAAAAAAAAAATTTGAGAGGAATTTTTTTTTTGGGAAGGGAGAAGTGAAATCTGGAGAGAAATTTTGAAGGAAATAATATTATTTTCATTTTATTGTAATTTTGAAGAAGAAAAAATCTCCAAGAAGGTGATAAATTTTCATCTGTTGTAAATCTTACTCTTATTTTTAAATAAGTTGTTATTATACTAATCTCTCTTTTTTTTTTTTTTGTAAATTAGATTTTTTCCTTCTTCCTTTATTATTTATTTATTTCTTTTTTTTTTTTTGAGTAAATAAAACGAGGTGGAAAATTCCCAACTTTCCATTTGAACGGTTTAAATTTAGAAGGGAATTACTCCCCTCGATGCGTGTGTGCGTGTGTTTTATTTAATTTGTATTAAATATAATGTGCTAACAATACGAGGTGGAAAACTTCTGACCTTCCATTGGAACGGTTTAAGTTTAGAATGAAATTACTCCCCTTGAGAAGTGTGTGTGTGTGTGTGTACGGGTGTTTTATTTAATTTATATTAAATATAATGTGCTAACAAGATAAGGTGGAAAATTCTCAACCTTCCATTTGAACGGTTTAAATTTAGAAGGAAATTACTCCCCTCGATGCGTGTGTGCGTGTGTTTTATTTAATTTGTATTGAATATAATGTGCTAACAAGATAAGGTAGAAAATTCCCAACCTTCCATTTAAACGATTTAAATTTAGAAGGGAATTAGTCCCCTCGATGCGTGTGTGCGTGTGTTTTATTTAATTTATATTAAATATAATGTGCTAACAAGATAAGGTGGAAAATTCTCAACCTTCCATTTGAACGGTTTAAATTTAGAAGGAAATTACTCCCCTCGATACGTGTGTGCGTGTGTTTTATTTAATTTGTATTGAATATAATGTGCTAACAAGATAAGGTGAAAAATTCTCAACCTTCCATTTGAACGGTTTAAATTTAGAAGGGAATTACTCCCCTCGATGCGTGTGTGCGTGTGTTTTATTTAATTTGTATTAAATATAATGTGCTAACAGGATAAGGTGGAAAATTCCCAACCTTCGATTTAAACGGTTTAAATTTAGAAGGGAATTATTCCCCTCGACGTGTGCGTGCGTGTGTGGGCGTGTGTTTTCTTTAACTCGTATTAAATATAATGTGCTGACAAGATAAGGTGAAAAATTCCCAACCTTCAATTTGAATGGTTTAAATTTAGAAGGGAATTACTCCCCTCGATGTGTGCATGCATGTGTGAGTGTGTGTTTCTTTAACTCGTATTAAATATAATGTGCTAACAAGATGAGGTGGAAAATTCCCAGCCTTCCATCAGAACGGTCTAGGTTTAAAAGGGAGATCACTTCCCTCAAATGTGTGTGTATGTGTATGTGTGTATATGAGGAGGATTTCAAAATAAAATAAAAACATTCGGATTTAAATTTTAATTGGACTTAATCGGATAAGGTACCGTCTTTGGACGGGCGTCTTGGGGTGCTTAACACCTTCCCCGAGTGTAACTGACCCCCGAACTCTTTAAACGAATCTCTGATCAGACCATGTTATTTTAGGAGTCAAATTTTTACTTAAGCCATTTTTTTTAAATTGTTTTCAAAAAAGAAAAATATGGTGACCTAGCACATCATTTAAAACCAATGCTAGGTGGCGACTTCTTTTTTCTAAAACAGGCTTAAGTATATTTTAATGAGAAAATCGACGTTTTTAAAACCCTTCTCATTTTACCAGCGCCAAGGATATATCTATATTTTTTTATTTTCTCTGGAAAATCGGGGCGCGTTCAACGAGTATCATCATGAGTCATTTTTTTATTACTTTAAACGATTCTCTAAATGGACAATTGTTCGTCATGAATATCGTTATGAGTCTCTCTTTTTTCATTACTCTAAATGATCCTCTAAACGGACATTTGTTCGTCACGAGTATCGTCATGAGTCATTCTTTTATTACTCTAAATGACCCTCTAAATGGACGCTTATTCGTCATGAGTATCGCTATGAATCATTTTTCTATCACTCTAAATAATCCTCTAAACGGACACTTGTTCGTCATGAGTCATTCTTTTATTACTCTAAGCGGACACTTATTCGTCGTGAGTATCGTCATGTGTCTCTATTTTTTATACTCTAAATGATCCTTTAAACGGACATTTGTTCATCATGAGTATTGTCATGAGTCATTCATTTATTACTCTAAACGATCCTCTAAACAGACACTTGTTCGTTATGAGTCTTTTCATTTTGTTATTACTCTAAACGATCTTCCAAACGGACATTCGTTCGTCATGAGTCATTTTATCATTACTCTAAACGATCTTCTAAACGAACACTTGTTCGTCATGAGTATCGTCACGAGTCATTTTATTTTATTTGTTCTGTCATTGAAAAATGCACTTTAAAAAAAAAATCAGAAAATGGAAAGTTCAAAATGACGTGATCTCTTATTTTTGTCAAGTAAATAGAACTCGCATGACAAAAAAGGGCAGCTATAGACACGACATTTTGACCATCCTGCAAAAGTTTTATACTTTATTTTAAAATTTATTTTATTTTTATTTTCAAAAAAAAAAAAAAGATAAAAGAAAAAAGGAAAAAAAATAAAACTGAAAAAAAAAAAGGTTTACTTGTCAAAATGGGATTATGTTTCCTTTTCCCTTTCCTTTTAGGTTTTGTTTCTATTTCCTCGTCGAATTGGGACTAGGGTTTCCTAGGGTTTTTAGGATTTTCCACTTTAGATCGTTCCTATAAATAAGACACTCCTCCTCATAGTTTAGAAACAAAAAAGAAATCAGAGAGAAACCCTTCGGGAACATTTAGAAATTGAGAGAAAAAATCCTCAGAGAGTGATTCTCATCGTAAACCTTTTCGGGAAGTTGTCTGCGCAAGAGAAAAGCCCGAGCATCGGAATTCTTAGCCTAGAACTGGTATGTTTTCTGATTTTAAATTCTTTTTTTAGTTTATTTTATTCTCTTCGCAACTTAAGTTCCTGCAATCTTTTTTTTATTTGTCCGATGACTCGATGAAAAACGTCAGGATAAGGTTCCCCATTCTCGATCTGAATCTTTGAGCGTTTAGACGAGGACACTCATGTCTAGCTACTGTTTTTTTTTTTTTCTTGTTTTTTTTTCTATTGCATTTTTTATTTTAATATAATAAAGAGGAAAAACTAAAAAAACAAGTCGTCCGATCCGATAAAAATGCCGGAGTGGGTTTCTCGTGCTTAAACCTAATTTCAAACGTTAGGTGAATGATGTTTTATTATTTATTTTGCTGCATTTTTTTTATTTCGTATTTTTCTGAATTTTTTAATTTTTATTTTTATTCTTCATATCAAAACCCTAAAAAATATATATATATATATATTGTTAGGAATTAATCCTTTTGAACCTTAAGTTGAATCCAACGATTCGATAAATCGTAAGAGAATTTTTCATGGTCTCGTTTCCATTCTCTGACTCGAGTACAATTTAGAAACGAATGGTTTTAGGAAATCTTTTCCCTCGGAAGATTTTTAGTGGGATTTCGTTTAAATTTTGAAAAGATTAATTTCAATTTTTTACTTAGGTCTTTTTAATTTTTTTTCTAAAAATTCGGTGACCTAGCGCACCATTTAAATCCAATTCTAGGTGGGACTCCATATTTTTTTAAACGGCCTAAGTATATTTTTAAGAAAACTGGCTCTTTAAAAACCCTTTTCCTTAAGCAATTTGTTATTTAATATTCTTTTCCTTTCGAAAAAATGGGGCGCGTAACTGGGGCATCGATTTGGCAAAGAATAAAGTCTAGAAGATCTCAACAGATGGCTCAATCCCCTCTATGCAAAAAATCACGAAGGAGGCCACGACCTCCCTCATGTTATTCGAAGCAAGCTGTGACGGACACAGTTTGACCTCTAAGAAGACGACCCTGATCCACCAGTAGAGGAAAAACCTAAGACTAACATTGATATATTCTAAGAGACGGTGATGTAGCCTAGCAGGGGTGCGCACGGCCTCTCCTTGGATTGGGGAAGTTGGACCTTCACCGAGCTAGGAAAAGTGCACGTACTCCAAGCATTCCTGAGCTCCTTCTCAGTCACAGTAGATTTAATCCTCCAGATCAGACTATTTGGAGGGACGACACTGCTCTGGTTTACGTGGGTCTGTGGAAGGCCCTCCATGATATCCATCATAGAGGTATAATCTGATTTGGCCTTACTAGCTGGATCCGAACCGAGCTTAGCAAGGGGGTTTCGAGAAGAACTCGCCTCCCCTCCCCCCCCCAACTCTCATCAAGACGACTAGTCATTCTGATCATAATGGCTAGAAGGGATTTTTCCATGCCACTAGACCGTCGCAGCCTATCCACCGAGCCTGGAGAAATAACTCTCCTTGGACCCAAGTTACGCTCAACCCCGCTGAAGTGGAGAGTCCGACAGAATTTGGTTGGAAGGAACAAACTCCGATCTCAGGTTGTAACCAAAAAGGGTTGGATACAAAGAAAATGAAGAATAAGACATGGCAATGAAAGAGAGGGGCTACCATTGCCAAGCAAGGGAAGGGTGCTCAGAAATCGCTCAAGTGTGAAAATGAGCGAGAGATGGTCTCCTATTTATAATAGACGTTGTCCTACCAAATGGTCACTGCATCCAACGACTCTAAGCTCCTCGACCACCGTGCCTGTTAGAAAAGACAGGCCATGCGTTGTGCATCTGACAGCCAGCCACGAAGCATCTCCAGGAAGCCAAGCAGTACAGGCCGAACGGGTTTCTTCGAGCCGATTTGATATCTTTGGGCCAGATAGATTTTCTCGATCCCGATAAACTTCTCTTGCAGGGGAAAACCTCATGTTTGAGTAATCAACTCTTTGACGACCACTCAGAATGTTCCGAGCTGGGTCTTTTTTTGAACGGATAAATGGCCCATGGAGAATACAAACTAGAGCATAGCAAAATCCCCAGCACCTCGTGTCCCTTCTCTGTACTAAGGCCTGGGGGACGAATGAATGAGTGCAAAATTTGGTCACCTCTTAGTTCCCCCATTGAAAACTGCCACGTGTACGAAAATCATAAAGGGGGCCCAACTGGCCAGGCAGGACCCTTGAAAACTTCACTGATCAAAGGCCCAAACTTGGCTATGACCCAGCAGGGACCACGGGCACCACTGGGGTGAGCTCCCCGCTGAGCTGAGTTTACTTCTGTCAGGCTTAAAGTGTCGAGTTCAGACCAACAAACCGCTCTGGGCTGTACTTTGGGAGAGGAAGGCGCCTAAATGCTCTTCCACCCAAAAGAGATCAAAGACGAAGGCCTCTCTCCGAGAAGAGGCGTTTTACTTTCTTCAATTTATCCCATCACTAGAAGAATCAATGAAAGGCATTCCTAGTCTCAGGCGTTGCCATCACCCCCCCCCCCCCCCCAATCGTTCTCAGATCGGCTATCTCCTAGTTGGCAATCCCCTGGTTGACACTTCGCTTGGTTGGCAACGGAATTTGGCGAACTTATGATTGATTTGTCCCCTACTGAGCTCAAGCTACCGGGCAAAGCTGGGACGACTCCCTTTTGCCTCCGACAACAAAAGAAGCTCTCCTCAACGTAATGGGTCAGGCCGCCTCTCCTCGTCCGTGTATGATTGACCTATAGGTTTCTCCTTAATGGGCTAAAAAACCCAGGCCCAAGAGCCTTATCCCTCCATGCACCTGCACATTGGCCACACGCCGAGTCACGGTAATTAACTGAGGTTAGCCCCCCTGAACCCTTTCTCGCCTATAAAAGGAAGGACATTCAATGTCCAAAAGTAATGCTCAGCTACCCTCTTGAAACATATTTATTGCCTTTTGCCCCGAGGTTTTACTTTTATACCGGAGGAATTTTATCGGGCAACACCCTGATGGGTTCTTGTGCAGTTACAAGCTTGGAACTCAGCTCGGATTGGACATGCAGCGACCTCGGAGCTTGGATAAACAAAAATAATGTCCACAAGTTAATCCAAACGGAGTGCGTTTGGAGAAAAAAGTATTGTGGACCTTTTTTTTGGAGTCAACCGCATTGCTATCGCATTACAACTGCTCTCCCAAAGTAGAATTTCTCATACGAGCAATTTTAAACTGATTTTCGCAAATAACAATTTTAGTAAAAAGCTACAGATTGGCCCAACTATTAAGTGATGATTGAATAAATAACGTAATATATAAAATTCAACGCCGTATTCAACGTTAAGGGAGAAGAATAATGCGTTGTGCACGAATGAATTGACGATTTATTATGTTACATCAATCTTATGTTATGGACCGCTTCGACGAGGCATTTGAAGGAATTATTTGATTTTAAAAATGAATTTGTGATTATCATTTTGTTTTTTGAGAAATTTTTGTTAAAAGAGAAATTTATAAATTCTTTTTTGAAATGGTGTATCTCCATCAAATACCTTTTCTAAACCCAACCTTCTGGGCTAGCCATTTGTTTGAGGGGGCTCCAAGCAAACTTCAAAGAAAATTCGTTCTTCTTCTTCTTTTTTTTGTTTTTTTTCCCTTCAATTTAGTAGGTTTAGTTTTAGGTTAAGTAAAAGGCCAAGAGTTTTGTTAGTAGAATTGTTCAAATTTTAACGACTATTGTCAGATTAAAATTGTAATTCAGTTAGTGGTTCTCTTAATTATTTATTTATTTATTGTTAATAGGCTCTTGAATTAATTATTCTATGCGGGTTTATACCAAAGACCTTCCCTATCTTTTGACCTTATACAAAAATCTCTCCTGTCATTTGATACATACCTATCACCCTTCATAATTTTACAATTTAAACCAGATACCTCCCCTAACAGTAAAAAGTTGCTGACATTATATTGTTATTGACAATATTACCCTCAAGATAGTTTAACTTCAATTAAATTATATAAATCTCCTTTTTTTAAAGTAGTTTATTTGATAAATATACCCCATTTATTTTTTTCCTCATTTTTCTGCATTTTTTCACAGTAAGTACTATTACTCAACACGATGACCGAAGAATCAGATTGTGATTATGATTACATTGGGCTGGACTTGATTCCAACCTATCTTAAATAAAATCTCATTCATTTGGTTTTCATTCCAATGGAATCGCAAAAGTAATTTCATTGGAAAACTAAACAACGGAATAGAAATCGAAAGCGGAATGCGATTCTATTCCGCCCCCGATTTCGTCCAACCAAACATGTCGTAAGTGAACTCAAAGAGTGGTTTGGAGTAGAAGAGGGTTGAACCAAATTAACCAACCACTCCAATTAAAATATACTAGTATACAAAGCCACCATTAAATACCTCTCAAAAACCCTCAAATCGCTCACTAACTCCGGCTCATGACTCACCAGAACCTCCGCCTTCCCCATCCCCAAACACCTCACAACCCAATCCACGAGTACCAAGTCCTCGTCCTCGCTTTTTTCCTCCACCCGGCTCAGCACCACGTGCCGCCGCCCGCAACAGATCTCCATCCAGAACCCTATAGCTGTAAACGTCGACCTTTCTTGTAATCAACGTGTTCTTTAGCCATTCCGACGCCATGTATCCCACCATCACTCTGGGTTTCATATTCTTCGTGTAAATAAAGTAACCCTCTGGCGATTCCGACCACCATTTTTTACCTCTGTGACCAATTGGGTGTTTGGCCTTATTTGAATAGAAATTCAGAATGTGTTATGTTCTTTATCAACTCATAGACAACGATCCAATGGTTGTCCTCCATGCAGAATCCGAGCAGTCATCAGATTCTTGTCGTGGGTCCGGCCAATGATTTTGAGCTCCTTCATGAATTTCTTCTCGCCGTGTTCTAACACTTTCTCCAGCTTAGTAAAAATTGCCAAAACTCCGACGCAGTTCTGATAACCCGTCGGTTGATCCGAGCCGCTCTAGAGGGCTGTGGTGTAATTCTTTTCTAGTTCGCAAAAGTGACTTCTAATGGCGACGAAGTTTGAGATCTACCTACTATAGACCGATGATGAATAGACGTTTCAAGCAAAAACTCTTGACTGTCCAAATCAGACCCTAACAATCCATAGATTGATGTTTGAATTACAAGAAATTGGAGAAGAATTTCAAACTCGGCAACGATCGGTGAGAGATGAGGATCTTGGCAACGAATAGTCGGAAAATGAGGAAGAAGCAAGCAAAATTCTACAATGATTCAACAAACTTACGTGGATGAATTTAGGGTTGTTGATCCTAAGATTTTGATGAACAATTAAGTGTTGATGTTTTGGTGATGAACAATTAAGTGTTGATGCTTTGGTGAAACTAACGGTTTAATTGAGTGTTTTAGTTATTTAAGTTCCAATGATGAAGATACAAATTAAATGGATGCTAAATGATAATATCGTAGATGATGAAGAATTAAGAGTTTGAAGAAATTAGAAAAAACAACTCAGGTGAATTTCAACTCTTAATATCTCAATTAGGAACACACACACAACACAAAAAGTTTTTATTATTTATGTGTGTTTTGATAAGATGAAAATATTTGCTCTTATGTGTGTTTAAAAAGAAATATTTATAATTGACTAAAATAGAATATGAGAAGATTAGTAGAGCATATTTAGAAAAAGAAAATGGTTAAAAGGGCAAAAACGTAAATGAGAAAGAGTTAAAAACGAGTTCAGAAAAGAGATCCAACAGATGTAAGTCGGCTAATAAGTCGACCGGACCAAGCAACAGAAACAATCTGTATCTCTAAGTCGACAGGCAGGTCGACCGGTGAAGGCAAAACAAACTCTATGAATCTCCAAGTCGACAGACAGGTCGACCTATGAACGCAGCAGCGATGGCTTGGCTACATCCTGAATAGGACAGTCAACTGACTGGTCAACCGGACGCGCTGTTTCAGGATTCTGTTTATTCTGAGATTATATCCAAAAGTAGCCGTTTTTTATTAGGATTCGAGAGAGATTTTGGGGATATTATTATATTTAAGATATGCTTCACCCAATGTTTAAATCCTATTGATTTGGTTCATTAATTTTTAATGTTTCTCAATTTGGTACATAAAATTGATTCTATTCTAATTAATTGAGATTGAGAAATATTTGGGGGGTTTAATTGAAAGTTTTAAAAGCTATTATTAAGTGTATTTAACCAAAATGAAGTCATAATGATATATGGGGTCTAAGAGAACATTTAATTGTCATGACACATGGTGTCACAGGGTCAAAATTTTCACCGCCAAATTTGCAACCGAGTGATGGCCTAGTCGCACCGACAACTAGCAGCCCCTGTGAATGCACTGCCTCACAACGGAATTACACCAATAGATTGTAAACACACACGTTCCTGTAACGAAATACAACGGGAATCCACCGAAACACTACCGGAAACGCACCCACGCAACAGTACACACACGTATTACAGGAAAACCCAACCTTGTATTAATAAACTCCGGTTACAAGGAACCAATTACAACACTTAGTCTGTAAAATCCGCAGGAATACATTCAACAACCAAAAACAGACCAAAACAACACAATTTATAGGAGAAGACAGCAGTTGACAGCCCCAACTGCATAGACAGACTACCGACACCTGTCCCGACACATGTCAGCACCACAGGAGTTGGTTTTCCTATCTGAAAACCAACCAAAACCGCCCAAGAACTGCCCTGAACTGCTCACACATGCCTTATACATGTCTGAAAACCACCAGTCCATCAGCTCACAAGCTTAGCATTCTTCCAGCGTTTTTGCACCGTCCCAATATCTACCCGTTGCCATCTCGTCCCATAATCTACCAACGTTCCCTAATGTTTCGCCACACCGCTACATGGCCAAAACGCATCGTTGCACCCAACGACTGCCAACGTTCCATGTGCTATTTCCGTACCAGAATACACTGCCGCCCAACGGTGCGTCATGCCTCTACATGACTCAGCCCAAAACGTAGCGTTCCGCCTACGTTCTATTTTGTTGCATCTTTCTACCTAACGGTGTCCCAACGTCGTACGCATTTTTCGCACCAAAATTCACCGTCGTTCCCAACAGTCCGCTATGCCGCACACATGACACTGTTTACCACGTATCGTTGTGCCTCTAGTGCACCATTTTGCCTCGGTATCGCACCGAGGTCTTCCTTTGGTCCTGTGACTCCCCACGACAACCCCATTATCAGCAACCTCTGCTAACGCCGCCAACGTGCGTCCATGTTGCCCAACAGCGTACTATTTTGCCAACGTTTGCCCAACAACTTGGTCCAGCGCCTCCCCGCTCCTCCAACGCATGTTGCCGCATCCAAGGCACCGTTTACAACGTAGTGTTGCACCTACGTTGTACCATTTTGCCTCGGTCCCGTACCGATGTTTTTCACACTGCCCAACACCCGCTAGTGTTGTGCCACAACGCTGTTGCCCACCGACTGGTACCAAGTTGGTGCCCTTTTTGCCAACGACCCCATCCGTGCCGCATGCACCATGTCCGGTAGCAAATCGCACCAAGTCGGTGTTGTTTGATCCTCCAGCATTGTTAGGGTCTAACAAACCACCCCCACTAAAAAAAATCGACGTCCTCGTCGGATCATGCCCAGCATAATCCACTTGTTTTGGCATGCACCGATACCACCCGTTCTGCTATAGTTATCTCACTCTGTCAGCAGCATTTTCACCGTTTATTGCAACCCCAATGCAACATGTTTGTTAATTTTGTCCGCCACAATCTCCTCATTCTGCCCACAGACTCTCACCAGTCTGTTGTAACTCGTTTACAATGTGTTTATCAAATTGCGTTTGTCACAGCCTACACAATCTACCCACAGACTTGCACCATTCCATCGCAACTCCCTGCAACGTAATTGCCACAAAACACCGTCCGTGACCCGAACTGACCACCAGCCCCATTGCTACCGCAGCAACCCAATTTGGCATACACCTATGCCGATGATACTGCCACAGCCTTCTCATTCTGCCAGCAGTATTTTTCCACCAGTCCGTTGCAATCCGTTGCAACGTGTTGGCCACAAAGCACCGTCTATGACCGGAATATCCACCAGTCTACTACCACAACAAACCTCATTTGGAAACCCATAAATAACCAGCCTCCTCCGGTTATTTTTCAGTATAGGACATAGGACTGTTTTCGGTATCCTACATCCCAAACAGGTTCATTACATACCCGTTTTCAAACCGCCCCCGGTCTGCTCGTTGTTGTCCACCGACAACACTGCACCGACGTGCGCTGTATCCCGTCCAGAGCCTTCTTCGTCTGATTCCTTCCGAACCAGCGCTGTCAGTCTTTCTTTCTTTGGACAGTCCCTCATCCAGTGAGGACCGTCGTAGATAAAACAACCTCGGCTCTTACCCGCAGCCGATGTCGGTTGTGATTTTGAATGGGGTCCCTTAGAAATATTGGCCTCAGCGCCTCTGTTTTTCCACTCCTTCGTGCCCTCGTTCGTTTTCTCCTTGCCTTTCCTCCCTAACTTCCGGTCTGCTCCGCTACCGTCTCGTGTTAGGTTGTAGTCAGTCAATCTGTCTGCTACAGCTACAACAGTAGACAGGTCATGCATGCCCAGCCATCGCAGTTCCACTTGCGCCCACAGTTGCAAGTCGAAAGTAAAATTAAAGAGCTTGTCCTCTTCCGACATGTTTTTCACATCCAACAGCAAGGATGTGAACTCCTTCACGTACTCACGCACTAATCCCGTGTGCTTGAGTCGCTGTAGTTGATCCCGAGCCACCCAACTCAAGTTTGTTAGAAGGAACTGCTCCTTAAGTTCCTTCTTCAAATCTACCCACATTGCTACCGCCAGGCGTGTGCTGTTAGCCACACGCGTTCACCACCACAGCTTCGCGTCGCCTACCATGTACATCGTCGACATGGAAACTTGATCACCATCACGAACATGAGCAATCTGAAAATATTGTTCCATGTCCCATAGGAAGTTCTCTAACTCCTTGGCACTCCGAGTGCCTGAAAATGCCGTTGGTTCCGGCACCTTCATCCGTGCTGGTCCGTCCCCTAACGTGCGCTGTCCAGCACCGACTTGCTTCAAAACAACAACTCCATCCTCTACTCACTTCATGTTGCTTTTCAGTACATCGGCCATCGTAATCACGTCCTCTCCCATGGACGAGAATCTGGCCGTCGTATCGGTATAAAATTCCTCAAAAGAATTCCGCAGGTTCACAAGGTCGACCTTCAATTCAATGTTCTGCGCGGACAGGTTCACTTCACCGCCCGTCGGTGGCATACCGATGTAGTCCTCCAACGCTTCCAGTCAACTGTTTACACCCAACGCAGGAGCCATCCTGCTCTGATACCCACTGTCACAGGGTCAAAATTTTCACTGCCAAATTTGCAAACAAGTGATGGCCTAGTTGCACCGACAACTAGTAGCCCCTGTGAATGCACTGCCTCACAATGGAGTTACACCGACAGATTATAAACACACACGTTCTTGTAACGAAATAAAATGGGAATACACCGAAACACTATCGGAAATGCACCCATGCAACAGTACACACACGTATTACGAAAAAACCCAATATTGTATTAATAAACTTCGGTTACAAGGAACCAATTACAACACTTAATCTGTAAAATCCGCAGGAATACATTCAACAACCAAAAACAGATCAAAACAATACAATTTATAGCAGAAGACAGCAGTTGACAGCCCCAACTGCATAGGCAGACTACTGACACCTATCCCGACAGATGTTAGCACCACAGGAGTTGGTTTTCCTGTCTGAAAACCAACCAAAACTGCCCAAGAACTACCCTGAATTGCTCACACATGCCCTGCACATGTCTAAAAACCACCAGTCCATCAGCTCACAAGCTTAGCATTTTTCTAGCGTTTTTACACCGTCCCAACGTCTACCCGTTGCCATCTTGTCCCATAATCTGCCAACGTTCCCTAACGTTTCGCCACACCACTGTATGACCGGAACGCATCGTTGTACCCAACAACTGCCAACATTCCGTGTGCTATTTCCGTACCAGAATGCACCGCCGCCCAACGGTGCATCATACCTTTACATGACTCAGCCCAAAACGTAGCGTTGCGCTTACGTTCTATTTTGTTGCATCGTTCTACCCAACGACGTCCCAACGCCGTACGCATTTTTCGCACCAAAATGCACCGTTGTTCCTAACAGTCCGCTATGCCGCACACATGACACTGTTTACCACGTATCGTTATGCCTCCGTTGCACCATTTTGCCTCGGTACCGCACCGAGGTCTTCCTTTGGTTTTGTAACTCCCCACAACAACCCCATTATCAGCAACCTCTGCTAACACCGCCAACGTGCTTCTACGTTGCCCAACAGCGCACCATTTTGCCAACACCTGCCCAACAGCTTGGTCCAGCGCCTCTCCGCTCCTCCAACGTACGTTGCCGCATCCAAGGCACCGTTTACAACGTAGCGTTGTACCTACGTTGCACCATTTTACCTCGGTCCTACACCGAGGTTTTCCACACTACCCAACACCCGCTGATGTTGTGCCACAACGCTACTGCCCACCGACAGGCACCAAGTTGGTGCCCTTTTTTCTAACGACCCCATCCGTGCCGCATGCACCATGTCCGGTAGCAAATCACACCAAGTCGGTGTTGTTTGATCCTCCAGCATTGTTAGGGTCTAACACATGGAAATTAACCGTTAGAGAGCTGATTTATTTCTCATATATATACCTGCAAATTTCATAAATCATTAATCAATATCGTGAGAGCATAAGAGTTAAGATCATTTGTGAACTGTTATAAGAATCATCATTCTGAGATATTATGTGAGTTATTCCGTGAGGCGATCTTGAAGATCAATTGCTATCAATCTTTGCTACTACCATATTTGAAGTTACATTGCTTTATTTATTTATTATATGGATTCTGGGTGTGATTTTTTCAATTAATTTTTAATTGTGCATTACTTGTTGATCTTTAGAAATTGTTTCTTGATTCTTTATTGAAGAAAATATTTTTATAAACAATTTCTTAAATCTAATTACGTGCTAAATTATTTGCTATCCATATCTTTTTCAAAATCAGATTTTCAATCTCATATTTTTTCTATCACTACACTTGAGATATTAATTGAGTTATTATTTATCTGGGGTGATAGAAACTCCAAGTGAGATTTTATACTTATCAATTTGTATTGGTGAGTAGTATGATGGGTTAAATACTGTTGGGGGTATTTAATCAAGGGTAGCCAGTTTTCAGTCTCTTCCTGTAAAGAGATTGAGATAGTGATTTTTCCTGGATATAATTGCGTTTTTGAGTTAAATTTGTAACGGTTCAATCCTTACGGGGTAAAAGGATATTTGGAGTGATTGATGAGGTTTTGATTCTTTGGCCTTAGTGTTAAAAAGAATTAGGTTATTCTTTAACCTGTAAAAAATAGAGGTTCTTCCTTAGCTTGGGAAAAGGATATTGTAAAGGTTGATTTTGAGTCTATAAAAGAATCAGTGTGAGGGTTTGGTTCCTACGTTTAAGGGATCTTGAGTATTAGTTGGTACGAATCTCCGTGGTGCTCGGAGGACTAGACTAACCAAGAGTAGTCTGGTGAACCAGGGTACATCTTGTTGTGCTGCAATATTTACTTTGTTTATTTTTGTTGTTTGGTGTGCACTTAGTTGATTATTTAATTCCGTTGTGATATAAAGATAATAATTAATTTAGAATTAAAATTAATTATTTGATTTATTAAAGTTTTATTCTGATAAATTTTTAATTACCCAATTCATCCTCTTCTTTGGGCCAACAATTGGCATCAGAGCTGATTTTAGCTTGTTAGACTTAACATCCTAGCTAAACCGATCACGTACACACACCATGGATAATATTTTTTGTGTATCTTCTCTTGATGGTAATAGATTCTTATATGACAATGTGGTTTATGATTCGTGTAGTAGTGATGGAGATGATGATAATGAAAATGTTCATATTGTTATGAAAAAATTACTTTCTTTCACACTACTTTTTACTAAAGAGAGCTTGAGTTTAAAAAGAAAAATTGATTCTTTTAAAAATGGTAGAAAAAGTTTCGAAAATCTAAAATGCATTTCGATGATTTTTGTGGTACAAAAGAATTTTCGGATATTGTTTTTTAAATTAATAATTTGCTCTCTAAAGTGGATTCTTTTGAAAATGAAAACAGAGTTATAAAAAATAATTTTGATATGATTTCTAGGTAAATGTCAGATCTTGTTTCTAAAGTTGATTTACTTAAGAAAATTTTTGAAAAATCAAAATCCGACCTTAAGATTGTTTCAAGAGATTTTAAGAATTATTTTTTTAGGCAAAGTAGATATGTTTCATCGTCTCATCCTTCATCACAGGCCAGTGATAGTTATGCTTCTATTGTTAGAAATGATTTATGTTTTACATCTCGTGCTTTCTATAATAAATCAGATTTGAGATGTTATTATTGCAATAGGGTTGGGCATTTTAAAGTATCATATCCATTCAAAAATCCTAAGTTTATATCTAACAAGGACAGATCCAAAATGAAATAGATACCGAAGAGAACTATTGGAATGTCTTGTGCATAATTACATAATGTTAGAAGTGGACCTAATGGAGCAAACAAAGAAGTTATATCAAAGCTAAAATAGGAAGTCACTAAAGATTCACTAGCGACGCGTTCAAAGCAAAAAGATGCACCAAAGACAAGAGGTGAAGTTGTAAAGAAATCACAAGCGATACGTGCAAAAGGAATCATCAATGAATCAAATGGAAAAAATCAAAGAAAAAGATGATACAAACAAGCCAAGAAGAATTGCGCACCTAAATCAATTATGAGCTCAACTGAGGTAAAGAGCAAAGTCGTCCCAAAAGATATAAAAGGTACTCCTAACCCTCCGCATTTTAAATTCATTAAATTTGTTAAAGAGGGAGGTGCTCAACTTGCCAAATAGGTAAGTTGGTGATTGTTTCTAAGACCTATTTTTAATGATGTATTCACTTGTTGTCTTAGAAATATTGTAGGGTGATTCTGGAAATCACATTTAGTTAAGGAGTATTAACAGGTTTTTATGTGCTTATATCAAGTAGTGATCATGAGTTAAATTTTGAAACATGTTACGTGATTTAGAAAATGAGTTAAGTAAATTGAGCTGATATTTTATACATTTCGAAATGATATCTTGATATATTAAAGGTTTTCAAATGATTATTTTTGTGGAAAGTATTTAGCATGTTGTCAGAAAACACCTTTAATACGTATGTTATTATTGAGATATGATTTATGTTCCTAAGTGTTAATGATTATTGTTGAAAACATGAAGCTGATTTTTTTATGAAATAAGTATGCATTGCATTGATAACTTCATAAACTATCATTGACAGATGTTTCGTGTCTTAATGCTTTAAAGATTATATTTTTCTATTTAAAATGAATTAGTTTGTTCACAATTATATAGTAGGAGATTGTATGATTAAGAATGATGTTTTTAGTGTGGATTTTGATAGATTGAGTAAACTTGATATTTAGTTATAATAATGATTCACATAGTGTTGATGTTTTGTATTTAAAAGTTAATTTGAGTTTTGTTTTTTAAAGTTGAATTTATGAGTTGATTCAATATACTTTTAAAAGAGTTATATATATTCAGATTTAATTCATTTAGGCTTACTCTTTCGAGTATATTATATGATTGCATAGAATGAATTATCTATGTGTTCCCCCCTCCCTAAATTTTGGTTTTTTTTTTAAGATGACAAAGGGGGAGAATTTGTTGATGTTTTATTAAGAGGGAGTTTTAGTTAATGTTTTATTAAGGGGGAGTTTATTGTGCTTTATTGATTATGTTATTTTTTTCAAAATTTGTCATTATGATGCTTAAATAAGCTAAAGAACCCGTCCTCAAATTTAGGGGGAGTGTGGTTATATTTTTGTTTTAAAGAAAATATCAAAATTAATTGTCATCATAAAAAAATGGGAGATTATTGATCCTAAAATTTTGATGAATAATTAAGTGTTGATATTTTGGTGGAACTAACGGTTTAATTGAGTGTTTCGGTTATTTAAGTTCCAAAAATGAAGATGCAAATTAAATGGATGTTAAATGATGATGTCAAAGATGCTGAAGAATTAAGACTTTGAAGAAATTAGGAAAAACAATTCAGGTGAATTTCAACACTTAATATCCCAATTAGGAACACACACACGACACAAAAAGTTTTTATTATTTATGTGTGTTTTGATAAGATGAAAATATTTGTTCCTATGTGTGTTTGAAAAGAAATATTTATAATTGACTAAAATGGAATATAAGAAGATTAATGGAACATATTTAGAAAAGAAAATGGTTAAAGGGGCAAAAACGTAAAAGAGAAAGAGTTAAAAACGAGTTCAGAAAAGAGATCCAGCAGATGTAAGTTGACTGATAGGTCAACCGGACCAAGTAGTTGAAACAACTTGTATCTCTAAGTCGACAAGCAGGTCGATCGGTAAAGAGAAGTTGAACTCTCTGTATCCTAAGTCGATAGGCAGGTCGACCAGTGAAGAGAAACTGAACTCTCTGTATCTCTAAGTCAATAGGTAGGTCGACCGGTGAAGGCAAAACGAACTCTCTGATCTCCAATTCGACAGACAGGTCAACCTATGAACGCAGCAGCGATGGATTGGCTATATCCTGAATAGGGCAGTCGACTGACCGGTTGACCGGACGCGCTGTTTCAAGATTCTGTTTATTCCAAGATTATATCCAAAAGTGACCATTTTTTGTTGGGATTTGAGAGAGATTTCAGGGATATTATTACATTTAAGATATGATTCACCTAATGTTTAAATCCTATTGATTTGGTTTATTAATTTTTAATATTTCTCAATTTGGTATATAAAATTGATTCTATTCTAGTTAATTGAGATTGAGAAATATTTGGGGGGCTTAATTAAAAGTTTTAAAAATTATTATTAAGTATATTGAACCAAAATAAAGTCATAATGATATATGGGGTCTAAGAGAGCATTTAATGGTTATGACACATGAGAATTAGCCGTTAGAGAGCTGATTTATATTCCATATATATAAACCTACGAATTTCATAAATCATTAAGCAATATCGAAAGAGTATAAGAGTTAAGATCATTTGTAAGCTGTTATAAAAGTTATCATTCTGAGATATTGTGCGAGCTATTCCAAGAGACGATCTTGAAGATCAATTGATATTAATCTTTGCTACTATCGGATTTGAAGTTACATTGCTTTATTTATTTATTTTTTGAATTCCGGGTGAGATCTTTTCAATTAATTTTTAATTGTGCATTACTTGTTTATTTTTGGAAATTGATCTTTAGAAATTATTTTTTGATTCTTTATTGAAGAAAATATTTTTATAAACAATTTCTTGAATCTGATTACATGCTAAATTATTTGCTACTCATATCTTTTTTAAAATCAGATTTTCAATCTCACATTTTTTCTATCACTAAATTTGGGATATTAATTGAGTCATTATTTATTTGGGGTGATAGAAACTCCGAGTGAGATTTTCTGCTTATCAATTTGTATTGGTGAGTAGTGTGACGGGTTAAATACTATTGGAGGTGTTTAATCAGGGATAGCTGATTTTCAGTCTCTTCTTGTAAAGAGATTGAGGTAGTGATTCTTCCTTAATAGAATTGTGTTTTTAAGTGAAATTTGTAATGGTTCAATCCTTATGGGATAAAATGATATTTGGAGTGATTGATGAGATTTTGATTCTTTGGCCTTAGTGTTAAAAAGAATTAGGTTATTCTTTAACCTGTAAAAAGTAGAGGTTCTTCCTTAGTTTGAAAAAAAGATATTGTAAAGGTTGATTCTGAGCCTGTAAAAGAATCGGTGTGAGGGTTTGGTTCTTACCTTTAAAGGAATCTTGAGTATTAGTGGGTGCGAATCTCTATAGGGCTCGGAGGACTAGACTAGCCAAGAGTAGCTTGGTGAACCAGAATATATCTTGGTGTGTTGCAATATTTATTTTGTTTATTTTTGTTATTTGGTGTGCACTTAGTTGATTATTTCATTCCGGTGTGATATAAAGATAATAATTAATTTAAGATTAAATTAATTATTTGATTTATTAAAATTTTATTCTGATAAATTTTTAATTACCAATTCATCCCCCCTCTTGGGTATTCCACTGGGCCAACAAAGGTGCAAACAAAGGCTTACCTAGTTGAAATTTCCCAAAACTTATTCTAATTCCCTTGGTGTTCTCAGTTGTATCCCACTTACGAAAAGTTAGGGATGATGGTGGAAATGAAAATGAAAAAGCTGAAGGTAAGAGCTATGCACTACCTTTTTCCAGAAAAAATCAAATATAAAGACAAGAGGGTAAATAGGTAATTTTATTTTGAACTTTTTTTTATTGTATAGAATATGACAAAAGCAAGGGGTATAAAGGTCTTTTCACAAACAAAAATCAGTCAATGGAGTTTACTGGTATTTGTCAAATGATAGAGGAAGTTTATGGTATAAGACCAAAAGATAAGGGAGGTCTTTGGTATAAACCCTATTATATGCAATATATAATTTTGACCTAAAACACTGATCACTTAAACAAGTACATACGCGTACACTCAAACACACAATACTAAATACATGTGTCCTTAGTTGCCATGGCCCATGAGTTCGCCTTAGTCCAAGACCCGCGAGTCCCACCTAGTCCGATTTTTGGGTCCCTTCTCAGCCCAATCCTCCTGCTGTTAAAAAATAAGGCCTAAGCCCGGTCTAAGGCTAGCCCGGTCCAATAATTATAAAAAAAAATAAAAAATCAAACCATAATCATACATCCTTATCAATTAAACATCTTTATTGCTAATAGGGATGCCACAAAAATCCGAACCGATGGGTAATCGAGAGAAATCGAACTGAATTATCTGGTTTTAAAACCGACTAAATGGTTTGGTTGTGATTTTGGTTTGAAATTAGTAACCGAAGCAGTTTTGGTTTTGGGATAGAAACTACGAAACAGAATCGTGAAACTGAACCATGAAACCGAATCACAAACCAAACTGCGAAACCGAACCGCGAAACCGATATTTTAAAAATATTTTAATACATATATACCTTTATTTTTTAAATATATTTACATTTTAACCTTAATATATATGTATATATTTATTTATTTACACTTTTATCCCCTCTCACTACAACAAAAACTGTCTGTTATGGCACTTTTATTAGAACACTACATGTAATGTGCCCTATAAAGATGTTTTTCAAGGCACAAAATTGAAAGTATCGCATAAAAGTAAATTTGATATTTTTAATATTGATTTTCTTATTATTTGATTAACAACTAATATATAATCAAATGTTTAAAAGGTAAAAAATAGTGTCCCGATAAAATTAAATTAGTGAAAAAAATTAATATTCTATATATAATATAAAGGGACAACAAATAGTGCCCTAAAAATAAAAATTATATTAGGGCACAATTTTGTATCTTATTGTAATTGAATAATTTAATTATAAGTCAATTAATTGTACCCTAATAGATATAATAAAATAAATTTAAAAAAAAAAAGAGATTAAAATTGAAATTAAAGGTCAATTAATAGTGCCCTAATAGATATAATAAAATCAATTAATATTTTATGTTTGATATTTTAGTTATGTTTTTGTTTATATATACAAAACAACGATTTGCGGCTTTGATTTTTATTTTTATTTTTTTATAAAATTGAAAAATCTTAAATGCTTTCGCGGTTTTAGTTTTGTGTAAATTTAAATGGTTTGGTTTTAAAACTGAACAGACAGTTTTGATTTTGGTTTTAGTTTGATATATTTCTAGTGGTTTTGGTTTCGATTTTATATGAAACCGGACCAAAATCGAATCAGTGACATCCCTAATTGCTAAGCTAAAATACATTCATTTGGTGGGGGGTCTTTTATTTCACCTTTAATTTTAAAAAAGTCCCAGAAGAATAAAAAACTTGTATTTTAATTCCGTCTATTTAAAAAATATGGAAACTCTGCACACGCGCCTGCACACATGCGGTTATATGTAACAATTTTGTGTGTAAAATTTTATTATATGTAACAAATATTACTCTATTTTGTAACGTGCAACAACTTTGTGTGTAAAATTTTGTTAGATGTAACAAAAATTACACAAAATATATGTAATTAGTTACATGTAATTAAATGTATAAAAATATATGTAATTAATATTAAACTAATTTATGTGTAATATTTGTTAAATGTCACAAATATTATACAGATATATGTAATTGTAACATGTAACTAATATTACATAAATTCGTATAACAAAAAATACACAGATATATGTAAAAATATAATAATTATTAAATTGTAACTAATATTCGTTATATATAATTAATATTCACTATAAAATCGAATTTATTCACCAAATTCTCCCTACAATCCCTACAAATCTCTACAATGACCCTACAATCCTTACAATGTGGAATTAAAACTAAAGTGAAATTCAATTTAATGAATTAAATCAAAACCTAATAATAAGAAATGACTCATTGCAAATTATACTCTAAAAATAGAACTAATCACCAATTATCCCTATTATTTAATGTTCATCTAACCAAAAAATAATAAACAAAAATAATGTCCACAAATTCATCCAAATTTTTTTTTACAGTATTTATTATTAAGCTAGTTATAGTATTATAGATACTATTTATTTTAATTAATGCTAAATGACTTAACTAAGTAGTTTGGAACTAAACTCTTAACTCGAATCCTAAAAATTGAGTTATGGGCTAGAGAAGTCATACAAGACTCTAGGTGTTGGATATAAATCCTATAGTCGGTCTTGTTTTATATCATTTAGTAGTTTTATCTGTAAAATGATAATATTAAGTATTATTAATAAAAGATATTTTTATGTCATTCTATAATTATATCAAATTGTGGTAAAACCCTGGATATAAAGTTCAAATGGGCTCTAAGCAAACTTCAAAGAAAGTTCAATTTTTTATTCTATTTTATTTTTTTATTTTTTTTTTATTTTTTTTTTAGGTTAAGTCAAAGCCCAAGAGTTTTGTCAGTAGGATTGTTCAAATTTTTTAGTTAACGACTGTTGTGAAATTAAAATTGTAATTCAGTTAGTGGACCTCTTAAGTTTTTCCTCCCTTTTTTATTTTTTGTTTTAGTGAGCTCTTGAATAAGTTATTCTATAAAATATATAATTTTGAATCTAAAATTTAGACAATTAGAATAATACTGACTCATTGATACATAAACTAGTACGCATGTGTCCTTAGTGGCCATGGCCCACGAGTCAGCCTAGTCCAAGGCCCGTGAGCCCTACATAATCCAGTTTTTGGGTCCTACTTCTCAGCCCAAGCATCTCGCTATTAAAAAATAAGGCCCAATATCGGCATGTGACTGGCCTAACACAGTACTTGTTGTCCATATATAAAATAAAAGAAATATCAAATTTGGTCCCCCTATTTACAATGTGTTTTCTATGTGATCCTCCAAAATTTTCTTTTCAATGCGACCCTCATATTTACTTACGATTTTTTATGTGGCCCTTCTATAAAAAATAGGGGTTAACTGTGATGGATTTTGGTAATGTGACTTACACATGTAGTCCTTCAGGGGTAAAAAAATAATTTTATTTTTTATTTTTTATTTTTCTTCTTCTTTCTATCACCGTCTTTCTGTTGCAGTCCAAGTTGAACTGCCTTTTCGAGTAAAGCGCTGGCTGACAAAGTGGGTTGCGGGGAACAGTACAACGTGGAAGGTGATCTTGGTCTGCCGACGGGAACAAAGAAAAAGTGGTGTTAGTGAGATAGAAAGGTGAGGATGAGAAGACTGACATAGGTTCCATAGTGCTCTTATCAAATTTTTATGGTGTTTGCTAAAAGATGATATTACATGACATTTATCTCAAAGACAGGGGTGTCACTAATAATTTTCGCTCAAAATTATATCCATTGAAATTATTCCACTAATTTCAACACCATAACTCAATTAATGTTTAACTATGATTTTTTTTTTAGTAATTATGCCTAAGTAAATAATTTCAACTTTAAGTAGTGAATGATATAATTGAAAATTAAAACTAAAAAAAAGGAGAAAGTCACTTGCACATCAGGGTAAAACTACCAAACAAACATTTTTTTAAGCAAATTACTAAATAGTCCTTTATAATTATTCAATCAGATTTATCTCTACGACTACTTACTTGATATATAACTTCCTCTAAAAAATAGGTATTCACAATTATTTTATTAAACTCAAAATAACTATTGTTTTATATATTTTTTGCGATCTAAGTATATATTCATATTCGTCTGAATAAAAATTTCAAAATAATATCACATTCACCATATTTTTTTTTTTTTTCAGATTCATGTTGAATTCAATATGCTATTTTTAGAATTTTTAATTTTTCACATTCGTAGTACATTCAATATGCTATTTTGAAATTTTCGTAATTTTTCACATTGTGTTGAATTAAATATAATATTTTTTTCATAATCTAATTATATATTTAGATTTTTCTGTATAAAATTTTTAAAATGATATCATATTCACCATGTTTTTTCATTAGTTTTTTCAAATTCATGTTGAATTCAAAATAATACTTTCTGAATTTTCAATTTTTAAATTTCATATTGACTTCAAGTACTTCAAATATATATTGCTTTGAAGTCATTGATATCATGTTCACCAGTTTTTCATTAAATTTTTGTGTTACATTCAACACATTACTTCAGAATTTTCGTAGTTTTTTATATTGTTGAATTCAACATGGTATGTTTTTCGTGATTTCTAATTATATATTCAGATTCGTTTGAATAAGTTCTTAAAAAATGATATCACATTTATAATTTTTTAAAAAAAAATTCACATTCATGTTACATTCAACATGATGATAAATCGTATAACAAAAGATATAAAAATAAATGTTGTTTTGAAACTAATAACTCCTCAATTGTAAATCTGTAATTAAATCAAGCAAACGATATATCAAAAAAAATTATTGCTATTTTAAGAATATAAATGTGATTTAACTTTAATTCGGTAATTGTTCCTAATCCTATAAATATGGTCCATAAATATAGGTCAATGAGTGAATTGTGGAATGACCATATCTTTGGTAATTTTTTTTTAGATTTGAATTTGAAATTAACTGGTAATATAATTTCAAAAGTGAAGATTAATTGGTTTAATTGGAAAATTGTGTAATAATTTGTAAGATTTGTATTTTTAGTAAGATCATTCCGTAATTTTCCCAAAAAAAAAATGATTTAATACACAACAGTTTATATAGTACAACTGCTTAAACTATTGATTAAATCTGTTAATCTCAAATGCAGATTTAAAAGACTATAAAGTACAAATGTAATGTTTAGATATAGAGCAAATTCTCTTCGTATTTGCATGCGTTTTTCTGTTTAGACTTCTAATTTTTATTTTTTTTTAAAATGGTCCTCGTATTTGCACACAATTTTTAAGTGGCTTTTCTGTTAAAAACTGGGATTAAATTGGACGGATTTTGATAATATAGGTTAAACATGCCGTTCTTTAAGAATAAAAATATAATTTTACTTCTACCTTTTTCTTTTCTCTTTTCCTTTGTCTTTTTCTTTTCTTTTCACCTGAGATTTGAGAGAGGGAGAGTGAGAGAAAACACAGATTTCACTTCATCTCTTTGCTTAACCCAACGGCAGTACTCTCAGTTCTGTTCTTCTTCTTCCCCTTCCTCTTATGTTCTTGATCCTCTATAGCTGCTCAATCATTCATTAATTCTTCTGCAGACACAAATTTCTCTTGCTCCTCCGACTCCCCTGTTTCATGTCAAACCTACGTCACTTACCGTGTCCGGCCAAATCCATACGCAAGCCCGAAAAACATATCGGAGTTGTTCAAAATCAGCCCTGCCAAGATGGCAAATGCCAGCAACTTAGGTGGCATTTGGTAACCGTTTCTGTTTCCATCTCAGCAGTGAGATTGGAATGGGATGGGATGATATGAGAATTTTGTTTCTTTCTTGGGAGTAAAATCACGTTCGGTAACGATAATTTTTTTTTTTTTTTTTGGGGGGGAATAAAATCGCATTTGGTAACGATTTTATCCTAAAACCTTTTTTTTTTTTTTTTTGAATTTTTTTTTTTTGTTTTGGCTGGACGGCATGCGGGCTGCGCCGGCCGGACGGCGGGGGGTGGGTGACGGTGACGGTAGCTGGATGGTGGGGTGGCTGGCAATGCCGGAGGTGGCTGGCGACGGACGCCGGAGATGGCTGGTGGCGGCGGACGGTGGCCGACTGGTGGATAAACAGTGACAAATAATTTTGGAAATGGAATGAAAATAATGAGAAATAATTTTTTTTTATTTCTTATTTTTTAAGAAACAATTCTCAAATGAGAGTGTAATAGGAACGGGAACAAAAATTACCCAACGCTATTCTCAAATAGAATTCTAAAAAATCTGAGAATGGGATGAAAATTTCTGGAATGGAAATGATTACCGGGCCAAGTCTCGAGCGAAGCAACCCTGTTTCCGAACCGGCTTTTACTCATACCTGTCACCTGTTCTTGCAACGGATCACTCTATTTCTCCAACATGACTTATCAAATCAAGAAGGGC
Source organism: Eucommia ulmoides (assembly GCA_016647705.1). Taxonomy (NCBI): domain Eukaryota; kingdom Viridiplantae; phylum Streptophyta; class Magnoliopsida; order Garryales; family Eucommiaceae; genus Eucommia; species Eucommia ulmoides. Next base: position 36,735,899 of record CM028331.1, read on the forward strand.
GACATCCTTTCGATCAATCCTTTTCAAAATTTGACTAATTATCACCTTGTTCAGGACTTGAACCGTAGTCTTGAGCCGTCGAAATTGACGATCGGCTCCACGGAACATAAAATTGGATCAAAATAGTGCAAACATGTTGGATCAAGCTCCACGGAACGGGACCCAATTGAACTTTCTGAATACGTTATGGTTACTTCCACCACGAAACGTCAACAGAATTTTTTTGTGAGACTAGAATTTTGAATAAGCCTTTCACAATATTTTCTCATCGACCAATATTAAACATAAAAACAAAAATTTGTGTGAGAAACGGATAGAGAGTACCAAGCTGTTGCAATTAATGCATCTGCGATTCGGAGGGAGTTTCATGAGGCCCCTTATTATCTTCTCATTTCGCTCCTCCTATTTTGTGCTACTCATTTTCGCCTAAAACTGATGGCCTCAATATTGGATTAAACAAATTCTAAACAAGGCCTAAAATAGAGAAAGAGAACGACCTGGCCAAGGGTTTCAGCGGAGGCATGACGAACGACCTCGCCAAGGGTTCTCTGTGCTCTCTCGCTCCTCTCTCTCCGTGTTTTCTCTTTGTACTCTCTCTCTCTCTAAAATCTCAGGTGAAAAGAAAAGAAAAAGACAGAATGAAAAGAAAAAAAAAAAAGTAAATTTACGTTTTTACTCCTGCGTAAAAGGGTTTGATAAAAAAAATAAAAAACCCTTAAAATTGATTAAATTAAGTGTTTAATAAATATAATAAAAATTATTAAATTAATTAAATTAATTTAAAAATTAAGTGAAATATTAAGTTAAAAATTCAGCAAAATCCCTTTTACTTATTTTTTTTTACAGAAAACGCTCATAAGTTTTAAAATTAATTTTTTTTTGAATTGACCGTTTTGCCCTTAGGATGTAGGGCTTCTTCTGTTCAACCTCAGATGTATCGAGCCTCGTTTTTGTTGTTCTGCAAAGCCAAAATTTCGAACAGCAGAGGCGACGAGCTTGGAAGAGGAGTGACGGCAGAGGCGACAAGCTTAGAAGAAGAGCGACGGCAGAGGCAATGAGTTTAGAAGAAAGGCGGCGAATAAATAAAGCTTCAACAATTTATTTTCTTCTTCAAATCTATAGTTTAGGATTTCGGGTTTCAGATCAATGAGATTTGAATTTGTTTTTTAGATCTGAATGAATTCCTGATTTCGTTTCTTCATAAATCGTCCTTCATAGATCTGTTTTTCTATTTTGAAATCTGAAATTTTTGCTTCATATTTTAGATTCCTTTTCTTTGATTTTGATTTCATATCAATACACATTGAGTTCAATACATATGATTTTGGTTGGTCTGTGCAAACTGTTTTTCTGGATTTTTAAGGAGTTTTAACTTCAGTCTAGAAATCTTGTTGCATATCCTCTCTATGACCCGTGTCATGTTTGTTCCTGCAACCTCTTGAATTGCAACCTCTTGAATTGCAGAATCTAAACGTTTAAACCCACAACAGGTTGGTGAGCTAAACTAGAATCACATTTCTAATGTTTTATCCTGGATTTGTATTCTTGAAAAAGAAATCCCAAACACAAGTTCCACAACAGGTTGATGCTTCACCTGCAACCTCTTGCAAAACCTAAACGTTCAAACAACAGGTTGGTGAGCTAAACTAGAATCACATTTCTAATGTTTTACCCTGGATTTGTATTCTTGAAAAAGAAATCCCAAACACAAGTTCCACAACAGGTTGATGCTTCACCTGCAACCTCTTGCAAAACCTAAACGTTCAAACAACAGGTTGGTGAGCTAAACTAGAATCACATTTCTAATGTTTTACCCTGGATTTGTATTCTTGAAAAAGAAATCCCAAACACAAGTTTGTTGGTGTTTTTATTTTATTGTTTTATTCTCTATTTTTATTTATTTATTTTATTTTATTTTTTGCATTATCTTGATTCAAGGACAATTATATAAATTAAACAATTTTTAGCAATTCAAAATTTGCACTTATCAAACAAAAAAAAAAAAAAAAATCAGCACTTAAATTTTCAGTACTTAAAAATTAAGTCGATATCAAACAAGTCTTAACTCACACAGTCAAAATCTGTCCAACTTAACCCCATTTTTTGATTGAAAGATCACTTAAAAATCGTGAGTAAATACGAGAATCACTTTGACAAAAAATATTAGTGGGTCAAACAAAAAAATTATAATTTGCCCTTAGATATACTGTGATGAAATTAAAGTGTTAAAATATAGTACGATTGGATTTACAATTCTTTGATGAAAAATAATTAATCTATACTTCTACTCAGGCAATATATCTTAAATCCTATAAAGTTTGAAAATTATTTTTTTAAACAGTTATTTATGGTAACTTTTTCAAAAATGCGTCATTTGATAAACAATGGATTGGTTTGATAAACAATTGATTCAAATACGCCGTTCAAAATACTAATAAACCAAAGTATAACCTTCTTAGGTGGGCATTTGGTATGCAGTATTCAGCTTGGGATTGGAATGACTTTGAGAATGACCATTTTATTCTTACGTTTGGTAAGTAGAAGGTAAAATTTGTTTGCATCCCCATTCTCAAGTAATCACTAATTCCACAATTCATGGGATTACTTAACCTCAAATGAAATAAGGTTTTAGGTAATCTTGAGATTAAAATCATAAACCGCTCTCCCCCTGATCGATCAGCCTCCATTCATTCATGAACAAGCCCAAGCCTGAGCCTTCGTCACTTTCGTGAGCAACGAGCAGAGAAAGGGAGATCATTCATTGATTTCACCTCTATGGCCAAGCCATCTAGCTCGAGCTTCATTCGTGAACACTATCATCTGAGCAACGATTTGGTCTTCAAGCTCGAGCGCCATTGATTGGAGACTTTAGCTTTTGAGCCATCGATTTAGTCTCTATCCTTTATTCGTAAGTAATTGAGCTACTTCAGTCATCGATTTCATTCATGATTGACTAAGCGATTGAGCTCGATCCAAAGCCTCCATCGATTTCATCTCCATCGCTCTCAACAAATTCCTTCGCAGGTAATCTTATGCCGATTTTTCTATTTTATTTGTTTTGATTTCATTTTCTTTTTCATCACTGCTGCTTTGGGTTTGATTTCTTGACACGAATCATAGATTCATATTAGCATTTGAATATTTGCCTACCAACTATTTGATAAAATGTTTGAGAGGATCATAGATTTTAGTTTGCTATTTATGTTTTGAGATTTCAATTTCATTTGCATTTGAATTGTAGATTTTTGCTATTTTATTGCCAGGGTTTGCTATTTTATTACTTGTAAATAAATCTGTGCGGATTCATAGTTCTGCTTCTTGTTTGGTTGAATTATAATTTGCTTAGATATGAATTTGCCTGTTTATGAAGGTGGCAAAATGAGGGGAAAACAATTATATTTCCATAGTCCTGCTCTGATGTGGGTAAAATCGGGCCTCCTCCACGTATCAGCCACCGAGATCAGATTTGCCACATCACCGGTTCCATGTCATTGACGACCTCAGCCAGCCCGATGTATAGCCCAGATGGCCCCCTAGGTCGATCGACTAGAAGCACACAAGGATCTCTTCTAGAAGCCTTGTGAGGACTCGGCACTCAACGGAAGGTCGGAGGGCCCAAAACGACCTACGCCTCGTGACCGGTCTGACTTGCCTCCGCGACAGGTCAGACCTCGGTCCCCGCCATCAACAGTAAAGGGCCTAAGGCCCAAGCCCATAACTCTAATCCGTCGTGCCGCCCATGCACTTGACTGCTTACTGATAATTCGAGCTTAAGGTCTTAATCTTGTTTACACTAATCACGCTTCCGCCTATAAATAGAAGACTTCCCCAATACTTTTGGGGGATGAGAAAACAATTCTAAAGAGAAAAACTTCACCACAGGTCGCTCAGATAGGTCGAGGTAATAGTGACTTTTCGATCTATATTTCTACCCCGAGCTCTTACTCTCACGTCGGAGGGGATACGTCAGAAAAAACCCGGCCATCCTGTGTGCAGGTGACAAATTGGAGCTCGGCTCGGACAATGGCTAAGAGTGCAGAAGAAAAATAATACCCGGGCTCGGACGCAGGTCGGATCAAACCTGTCCGGCCCGGCTGCAGTACTTGAGGAAGATCAATCACCATATCCTTTCTCCCCAATCCGAGAGTATCTAGATCATACTGCTGGTTGGACTAATTTCCGACACCAATATGCTCCATTGAAAAACAAATTGTGTGACCAACCCCTCACTTGGTCGTAAAGCGTACTGGACCAGCAGTTTTAACAATTTGCTAGTCTTGATTTCTCTTTTTGTTCAGAAATCTGAGAAAATTTGTTTAGTATTTTTGTTTTTGATTTATGTTCCTAGAGATCTGAGAAAAGAAACCGAAATATGGGAACAATAATAATCTCTTTGCCCTGTACTCAAAATTCTAGAAAAACAGTTTCTGGGATTCATGAAAAATAATCAGAAATATTGGAACAGAAACACTAAACAAACCCCACCATTTTCCATCTCGCTTTCTATATTTTTTTCCCTTTATTTCCATTCTCTTCTCCTAATTTCACACATTGGATGAAATATGTTACATTTCTAAACAAAATTTTGGGTCTAGACATGTTAAATTTGATGAAATTCACAAACTTCTGATGCATTTGTTTTTCAAGACTTGCGGTATTTGTATGTGTACGAGTTATTTTGAACTATGGACTTGTCAGTTTATTTTGTATGTTGATTTTATTTGGTTTATGTTTGATGTTCCTTTCATTTAATTTATGTTTGAATATTCTTTGTTTCATTTTTATTTATTGGTAATTCCAATACCACAAATGTCCTTTGTCACCAAACGTAGGAATGGTAATAATCATTCCAATATCATGTTTAATCCCTTTTGTCACTAAATATAGGAATGGTAATGGTCATTCTATTCCAATACCACACTTATTCCATTTCATTCTATTCCAACATACCAAACGTAGCATTAGTTGTTTGGGTAAAGGGATAGGACAAATGTAAATAATAAAATTTTAAATTTTGAATTTTAGAATCCCATCCTTTACAAATTTCTTGTTTAGATAATTATTTTAGATGAATAATTTAATAGTATAATTTCATAACTTTTTTTATTTGGATAAGTATTTATTTATACGTAGAATTTTAAAATTAACTAAATTTTAATAATAGAAATATAAAATATATCTAATAATAGTTTTTATTTTAGTAATTTAATAATATTATTTTTATATGTATTTTAATAATATAATTTTAGTAATCTCATTTTAATTATACTATTTTTATACTTATTTTAATTATACTATTTTTATACCTTGATAAAGATACATGTACATTATAGGATTTTGATTATTGCCTAATTATTATAAGAGATTAGTTATCTACCTATTATAGACTATTTGACTTTTCTTGATTATTGCCTAATTATTACAGGAGATGAGTTACCTATTATAGGCCATTTGACTTTTCTCTTGATGAGTAATTGTATTGTATATATATTCAATTTAATTGAATATAATGAACATGCTATATTTCATCAAGCTCTTTATGATATACAGAGTAAGGTTCCTAAGGTGGCGTTTGGTTAGTGTTCCTATTTTTCTCAACCCAACTGAGATGGGTTAGGTTGGATTGAGAATTTTGTTTTTTATTGGGAATAAAATTGCGTTTGGTAACGACAATTTTTTTTTTGAGCTGGGAATAAAATCGCGTTTGGTAAAATATTATCCCAGAATTATTTCCTCACAATTGTTTTTTTTTTTTTTTTCCTTTTCTTTTTTCTTTTTCTTCTTTTCTCTTCTTTCGTCTTCATGTTCACTGAATAAGGCGATCGAATTCCACATATTTCGATTTCAAGCAATGAGCAACGATTTTGTGAATGAAGAACGAACAACAAGTAACGATTTCGATTTTGATTTCGTGAATGAAGAACGAACAACGATTTCGATTTTGTGAATGAACAACGAATTTGAAATTGATTTCATCAAGAAGCATCAAAATCGATTTTGAGAATGAACGAGCAACCAAACCTTAAATCGAAATTGAATTCTATTTCCATAGATTTTCATGAATGAACAACGAAATCAAAATCGATTTCGTCAACGAGCAACGAAATCAATTTCGATTTCGTGAATGAAGAACGAACAACGAAATCGAAATCGATTTAATCAATAAGCACCGAAATCGATTTTGAGAATGAATGATCAACCAAATCTTAAAGAATTAATGAAATCAAAGCCTACTCAATTTCAGTAACGAACGAAATCAAAACCCTAAATGGCAAGGACAACGGCGGAATCCAGCGATTTCGAGGAAGATAATGACAAAGACGATTGCGAGGAGGAGGTGGACGGCAAAGACGATGGCAAGACGAAGATGAAAAGGACGAAGATCGATACACAAAGAGTCTTAACATAGGATGGGAAAAAAGAAAAATAAAAAGAAAAAAGGGATTGAGCTTAACAAAAGTGAAACACAAGACTCAATAACAACTCAATTAATGCCCAACGTGTCCTTATTTGTGGGTTGAGTTTTTTGGGGAAAAAAAATATAAGTTTTTTTTGTTTCTCCTTTCTTTAGTTTTTCAAGAATCAATTCTCATTTTTTAGGTTGGGTTGGGTTGGGTTTTGTGTTTGTCAAACGTGTTCCCAAAAATCAATCCCAGAATTTTTGGGTTGGGTTGAATTGGAAACACTAACCAAACGAGGCCTAAACCTCTTTTTTTCTTCCTCAAGAAAACCCTAAGCTTTCCTCATTCCTTTAGCCGGCCGCAGCTCATCTCTCATTCTTTCTCGCGAAAACCCTAATTCATAAACAGATTCATACTCACTATTTTCCTTTTAAAACAAACAGCAACCGTAGCCTTACGAACATGCGAACAACCTCTCTCAACCGCAGTAGCACGAGCAGCCAGAGTATTTCCTAGTCTTGATGCCCTCCACTAGATCTGCTCCTCCAAAATCTGCCCCTTCGAACTATCAGAATCACGATGCCACTTCTCAAAACCGCGATGCCAAGAGGAGTTCTCATTTTTTTTTTCTAGCTATGGCCAATGAAAATAATCAAATTCTCATACCCAATACTCAAGAACCCACCAAACGCTTACTGTTATCAATATACACAACACTGTGAAATTCAAATCTACTAATTATCTTTCTTGGAAATTACAAATTGAAGTCATTCTTATTGGCTACGATCTACAATAATTTATTGATAGATCCCTCTCAGCACCACTTGCCACGCCTAAACCAAAATATCTAACATGGGTTCGTCAAAAAAATTAATTTTTGGAGCACTAGTGGGTTCTATCTCTCAAAATATCATTCATCTTATTACTCAATGCAAAACATATCGTGAGGCATGGACGGTTCTCACCAACACCTATGCAAGACCCTCTTGTGGTCATATCAAGTAGATTAAAGAACAAATTAAGTATGCAACCAAAGGGTCACAAACAATCTCAGAATACATACAATTCATCAAGACTCAAACTGAAGAACTTGCCCTCCTTGGCAAGCCTATGGACGACAAAGACATCGTTGAGAAAATTCTTGATGGACTTGATGATGACTACAAACCCATTGTTGATGTTGTCAATGCACAAGATACCACAATATCATTTGATGAATTGCATGAGAAGCTGATTAACAAAGAGTTGTCTCTCCAATCTCATATCTCCACTACAACTCCTCTTTCGGCCTCGGCAAATCCTACTTCAACTCAGGCCAACTCTCGACCGAATGGATTGGGGAATCAATGGTCATAAGCATACATACCACCCAACTCCAATATGCGGACTGGTCGTCCCCCTCTTCAGATATATCTTGGAAAGTGTCAAGGGTGTTGTGCTCAAGGACACATGGTTCAGCAGTGCCTTCTATTTCGCTTGACACCAACGAATCCGCAGTCCAATCCATAGCTGCGAGGATCTCATCAATGGAAATCTCGATCTTCGGCTCCATGGCAACCACATGCTAATGTTGCAATAACTGACAAATCCGAAGGCTCCAATTGGCTCCTAGATAGTTGTGTATCGCACCATGTTACCACCGGCCTAAGTAATCTCTCAATTCATGCTTCTTATTCAGGGGTTGACGATGTTGTGATTGGTGATGACACAGGTCTCCCTATTTCGCATACTGGTTTTAAATCTCTACACATTCCCTCATATACATTCTAACTTCATAATGTGCTTTGTGATCCTGCCATGCATAAAAATCTTATCTCTATTTCTCAATTTTGTAAATCCAACAATACATCCATCGAATTCTTACCTTCTTCGTTTCTGGTGAAGGATCTTCGCATGGGGGAAACACTTTTACAAGTTCAAACTAAGGATGGTATATATGAAAGGCCGGTCCGTTCTATCAGGTCTTCTTTCTTGGTAGCTTTCTCTAGTGTCAAGACCACTTTATCTGAGTGGCATCATCGCTTAGGTCATATGTCATTGTCAATTCTTAGGCATATTGTATATGCTTTTCATTTAGAAGTCACAAGTCTGTCATCTCTAAATTCCAATTGTAATGCGTGTCAATAAAAGTTACAAGTTAGCATTCTCCATTTCCACTGTTGTTTCAACTTCTCCACTTGAAATAATATTTTCTTATGTGTCGTCCTCTCCTGTGCGTTCCATTGATGACTTCAAATATTATGTTATTTTTGTTGATCATTTTATAAAATACATATGAATTTATCCACTTAAAAGGAACTCCGATAAAACTACTTCAATCGAAAAATCATCACGTTTTATTATGACATTGGGGGGGGGGGGGGGGGGGGAGGGGGGGGGAATATCAAGTACTTTTATCATACCTTAGTTCTAGTGGGATATCTTACTTCACCTTACCTCCACACACTCCTGAACACAATGGGTATTCTGAACATTGTCATTGTCATATTGTTGAAACAAACTTATCGCTCCTCTTATATGCTTATATGCCTTTGCTAAATTGGTCATATGCATTCTCCATTGCTGTTTATCTTATTAATCGTCTACCCACTCCCACACTCTAACTTCTATCACCTTATGCAAAGCTCTTTGGCACACCTTCCAACAACTCTGAACTTCAAAGTTTTGGTTGTTTATGTTATCCTTGGTTGCGCCTATATTCGTCTCACAAGTTATCTCTATGTTCCACCCCTTGTGTCTTTTTTGGTTACTCCTCTATGTAGAGTGCCTATCTTTGTCTTGATCCCATAACCTTATGTCTCTACATATCTCGCCATATTAAATTCGTTGAGTCAATTATGCCCTTCAAAACCATTCAACCCAATCTTCATCATCCTTCATCTTCCACGTCCCATGTTTGGTTCCCTTCCGAGTCATCGTCTCTGGTAACCATCACACCATTCGTCACTATGGAACCTGACCTTCAAGCAAATTCCACTCAAGACACCACAACCACACCCATTGCAATCATTCTCCCATCCAAAAATACATCTCTCCCACTAAACCCGAGACTTAGCGCCGCGGCTCCACTTTCACCATATTGCAGCACCCAGCAACCACCCCAAACCCTATTCTCTGAACCCAACTCACCCGTAATCTATTCACCACACCCCCCAGACCCGACACCTATTTCTCCTCCACATCAAGGTATAGTTACTCGATGGAAAAAAAATATCTACAAACCAATCCAAAAACTCAATCTCATCGCACAACTTTCCACCAACCCTGACCTTGAACCTTCTACAGTGCCCAGGCCATCAAAGATCCCAAATAGCGTCAGGCCATGTTAAGGAGTATGATGCTCTTGTTCGGAACGATATATGGGACCTTGTTCCATCTCATCCGTCCCAAAATGTCATTGGTTACAAGTGGATTTTTTTGAACTAAACGTTTCTTTGATGGTTTTGTTGACATGTACAAAGCACGTTTAGTTGCCAAGGGGTTCCACCAATGCCTGGGTGTTAACTACCATGACACCTTCAGTCCTGTTGTCAAACCAATAACAGTACAACTTCTTCTCTCATTTGTCGTCACTCATGGTTGGTCACTGCGACAACTTGATGTCAATAATGTCTTTCTCTAAGGACCTTTTTCTGAGGACATCTTTATGGCACAACCCCAAGGATTCATTAACAATGACCATTCTCATCATGTCTGTAAACTGTGCAAAGTAATATACGATCTCAAACAAGCCCTTTGTGTTTGGTACCATGAGCTATCAATTTCTCATCACCTAAAACTCCACTAACTCTCATGCTGACACATCACTATTTGTCTACAATGTTTTAGGCATCATGATATGTCCTTGGTCGACGTTGATAACATCATTATCATAGGAAACAACGATGCCGCAATACAAAATTTCATTAATCTTATCTCTAACAGATTATTCTTCAAGGATCTTGGTCCATTTTTTTATATTTCTTGGGAGTTAAAGTTATTCCACATCTGTAGGGCATCTTTCTTTCTCAACGACGATATATACATGATCTCCTTACTCGCACTCACATGTCTGATGCCAAGCCCGTGTCTACGCCACTTGCCATTACTCCAACTCTTTACTCCGGATCATCCCTATCTAATCCAACTGAATACAGAGCTATTGTTGGCAGTCTTCAATACTTATCACTTATATGCCTAGACATTGCTTACACAGTCAACAAATTTTCAAAATTCATGCATTGCCCTAAGACTGATCATTGGAATGCAGCAAAAAGTCTACTACGGTATCTTTGTGGTACTATTGCTCATGGTGTTGTTATCTATCGTAACTCACCATTGTCACTTCATACGTTTTCGGATGCCGACTGGGCAGGAAACAAAGATGACTTTACCTTCACAAATGCCTATCTCATCTACATTGGTTGCAAGCCAATCTCATGGAGTTCAAAGAAATAAAGGACGGTGGCCCGCTCTTCTACCGAGACTGAGTACCGAGATGTTGCTACCACAATTGCTAAAATTCGCTGAATTTGTTCTCTACTCATCGAACTTCATATTTCTCTACCTCAACAACCGATTATCTAGTTTGACAACGTTGGTGCAATAAATCTATGCTCAAATCTAATTTTTCATTCTTACATGAAACATGTTGCTCTTGACTATCACTTCATTCGAGAACAAGTTCAAGCGAGCTCTCTTTGAGTTGCCCATGTTTTCTCTGCTAATCAACTAGCTGATGCGCTCACCAAACATCTTTCCTGCCCTCGCTTCCAACAATTAATGAACAAGATTGGAATCACCTCTTTGTGCTCCATCTTATGAGGGCGTGATAAAGATACGTGTACATCGCAAGATTTTGATTATTGTCTAATTACAGGATCTTCATTATTGCCTAACTATTATAAGAGATTAGTTAACTACCTATTGTAGGCCATTTGACTTTTCTTGATTATTGCTTAACTATTATAGGAGACTAGTTACCTATTATAGATCATTTGACTTTTCTCTTGATTAGTGATTATATTGTATATATATTCAATTTGATTAAATGTAATGAACATGTCATATTTTATCAAGCTCTTTATTGTATACCTATTATATAATTTTAATTATATTATTTTATCACCATTTTAATAATATAATTTTACTAATATCATTTTGATTATATTATTTTAATTATACTATTTTTATATCTATTTTAATTAATATAATTTTAATAATATAATGTTAGTAATACTATTTTAATTATAGATATTGGGAGAAGTGAAAATTCTTTTTGGAGGAATTTAGAAACAACGCATGTTTTGAAAGGATTTGTGAATTCCTCTTTCTCCCTTTGAATATTCATTTTACAAATTTAATAGATTTTGCAAATCCTCTTTAGTAGTATCTAGATAATGGATTTTAAAAAAAAAGAATTTGTGAAATTCCTTTTCAAAATGAAATCCTTCTTTGAATTATCTTTACTCAAATGCAACCTTAGAGTTTTTCCCTTGCAACCTTGAACCCTATTCAAGATAGGGTTTATACCACTTACCTCTCTTGTCATTTTGCACTAAACTAGATATCTTCTTTGTAGTTTGACAAATATTTGTAAACCCTCTATCATTTTGGTCAAAGACCAATTACCTTCCTTACAGATAAAAAAATTAATAAAATTTTCATCGTGATGAAAATTTTACCCTTAACTATATAAAAATGATTAAATAATTTAAAACTAAAACACATAAATAACCTTTTAAATTTATTATATATATTTCTCTTCATTGTTAACAATAACAACCTTATTATTTTTCTCCTCATCCTCCCTCATTTCTCTTTTTATCCCCCACTCTAGCTGCTACCACCGGAATTTGTCGTCGTTGCCGAAATTTCTCTTTCTGCCCCTCCCTCCCCCTCTCTCTCGCAGAGTTGTTGGCACGATAGATTTGTGTGAGAGAGAGCGAAATTCCAGCGGATGAAGGGGTGGCGTGACGGTGGGAGGAGAGGGTGGGATGGAGATGGAATAATGATTTACTCCAAAAATAGAGGTCAAAAGTATATTTTGAAAATAAGAATTTTAGGTTGCGTTTGGGTAAAGGAATTCTAGGAGGGATTTCATTTAGGTAGAGGATTTATAAATCCTCTTTTTACAAATCCCTTGTTTGGGGAGTGGAAGGATTTGAGAAAAAAGAATTTGTCAAATTCTTTAGGGAGTGAAATGAAGGATTTCGAAATCTTTTTGGGAGAACTTGCATTTACCAAATCCTTCCTCGTTTTTTCTTCGTCGTTTTCGCTGAAATGAGGTTGTCGCCGGTAGTTGGTCGTTGCATGCGCCGAAATAGGGTTCGTCGCCGGTAGTTGTTCGTCGTCTTCTTCGTTCTTCTCTTTCGTCTTCTTCGTTCATCGTCTTCTGCTCCCTTCGTCGTTCTTCGTCGTCGTCATTTTTTTTTCGATCTTCTGGTTCGTTCTTCTTCGATCTTCTACTTTTTTTTCGTTCTTCATGGTCGTCATCAAAAACGAAATCGAAATCCAAAAAGGGTTTCAATTTCTACTTCGATTTGGGTTTCCATTTAGATTTCAAAATCGATTTATATTTCAAAATCGAAATAGGTTTTCGATTTATATTTTGAAATCGAAATAGGTTTTTGATTTCTACTTCGATTTGGGTTTCGAAATCGATTTATATTTCGAAATCGAAATAGGTTAGAGAATCAAAGGCATGGTATCGTGAACGATTTTGAAATTGTGATGGATGAGTTCTTGGAAATCGAAAGGGAAATCGTGATGGATTTGTTCTTAGAAATCGAAATCAATTTGAGAAACGAATTTGTTCTTGGATTTGTTGTTCTTCTTGGATTTCTTCCAATTTCTTCTTCGATTTCTTCTTCGTTCTTCTCGTTGCCTCTTCTTCGTCTTTATCGTGTGTTTTCTGCTTCTGTTCTGTTTTTTTTTTTTTTTTTTTTTTTGTTTTTTTTCCAGATGTGGAATAAAAAAGTAGACAAAAAAAATTATCCAAACAACGGATTTGTAAAATGAAGGGATTTCAAAATTCAGGATTTTGAAATCCCTTCATTTCACAAATCCCTTACCCAAAAGCAACCTTAGTGAATTTAAAAAAAAAATGTATAATTAAGTTAAAAATAAGGAGAATTTATGTCTTTTTGCAAGAAAAATATGGTTAAGGGGGTTGATTGATATTTATAAAATGAAAGGAGAAGTATCTAGTTTAATGAAAAATGTCAGGGTAGATAAATGGTATAAACCCATTCAAAATATTATGTCATTTTCCAAAAACAGATCACAACTCTATTAAGAGAGTTCAACTTAAAACTGTATGATATTAAGCGAAATAACATTTTTGACTTTTGTAATAGTTTATGTTGATCCTAAGATTTTGATGGACAATTAAATGTTGATATTTTTTGTGAAACTAAAAGTTTAATTGAGTGTTTTAGTTTGTTAGTTCCAATGATGAAGATATGATGACAAGTAATGAATGAATGATAAAAGATGATAATAAAGATGATGAAAGATTAAGAGGTTGAAGAATTTAAAAAACCTAGAAAAAACAACTCAGGTTAAATTCTAATTCTTAATATCCCAATTACGATCACACATGACACAAATTTTTTAAAAAAAGTTTATGTGTGTTTTGATAGAATCCTAATTAGTGAAATTATTTACTCCAATGTGTTATTGAAAAAGAAGTAAAACTAATTGATTAAAAATGAATTTAAGAATATAGTGGAGCTAACCGAAAAAAGAAATCGGTTAAAGAGGCAAAAACGTCGAAGGAAATGGATTAAAATTGAATTAAGGAAAGATTCCAGCATGATCGGTCGACAGGTAGGTCAACCTATGTCCAAAGGTGAAAGTCTCTGAATTGGTAAGTTAACTGACAGGTCGAATTATGAAACACTCTGGATTGGTAAGTTGACAGACAAGTCGACTTATAAAACTCTCTGAACTGATAAGTTGACAGACAAGTCGACTTATGGCATTGTTTTAGGATTTTGTGGAATTCCGAATTTTATTCTAAAAGTAGCCGTCACTAGTCGTTTTATGGTTAAGATCTGAGAGATATTTTAAGGACTTGATATTATTTGAGATATGTAATATATATTATGATATCCCTATAGATATGGTTCATTAAGTTTGAATATTTTTCAATTTGGTACATGTAATTCTTTCTATCCTATTTAATTGTAATTGAGAAATATTTTGGGGACTTAATTGAGAAGTTTAAAAGCCATAATAAAGTGATTTGAACCAGTATGAAGCCTTAATAATTTAAGGAGTCTATAAGAGCAATTAAATGTCATGACAAGTGGGAACTAACCGTTAGAGAGCTTATTTTATTCCCTTTTAAATAGACCTGCGTTTTTCACTTTAAAAAGTGATAAGATATCAATCATTCTGAGTTATTCAGCTCTCGTGTTTTTTAAGAGTTATCATACTGATAGTTTTGTGAGAATTGTCTTGAAAATCATTCTTGAAATATTGAAAAAAATTATTGTTGATCACCGATTTGAAGTTGCGTTTCTAATTATTATTTATTCGGTGAAATCTTGGTGAGATCATTCCATATGACTTGTTATTAATTGTTGCTTGATTCTATTATTTATTATTTGGATTTTGATATTTGAAATTTGAAATTGTTTTTTGGATTTTTTATTGAAAAATATTTTTGAAACAATTTCTTGAGAAATCTGATTATGTGTTCAATTACGTGCTACCCATTTTTGTTTAAAATCATATTTTGAATATCTCACTCTTCTATCGCTAATTTTGAGATATTAATTGAGTTTTAATTTATCTGGGGTGGTAAAAACTCCGAGTGAGAAAAATCACTTATCAATTTGTAATTGGTGAGTTGAGTGACGAATTGAATACTATTGGGAGTATTTAATTTAAGGTAGCTAGTTTCAGCCTCTTCCTTTAAAGAGATTGAGGTAGTAATTCTTCCTGAATTGAATTATTTTGTGAAAAAATTTGTAACAGTTTAATCCTTACCGGGTAAAAAGATAGTTGGAGTATTTTTGTGAGGTTTTGATTTTTGTGCCTAAGGTATAAAAAGAATTAGGTCATGATTCTCCCTGTAATAAAATTAGGTTATTCTTGAATTTGTAAAAAGTAGAGGTTATTCCTTAACCTAGGAAAAAGAATTTGTAAAGGTTGTTTCTGAGCCTGCGAAAAGAATCATTGTGAGAGTTTGGTTCCTACCTATAAAGGAATCTTGAGTTTAGTGGGTGCGAATCTCCGTGGAGTTTGGAGGACTGGATTAACCAAAAGTAGCTTGGTGAATTAGGATATATCGGTGTGTACTACATTGTTTATTTTCTTTATTTTATCTTGTGTTATTTGAGTGTGCACCTAGAGCTTATTACACTTATCTGCTGCTATAAAGATAATAATTAATTTTAGGATAAAATTAATTGTTTGATTTTTTAAGTATTATTATTTTAATAATTTTTTAATACTGCTCAATTCACCCTCCCTCTTGGGTAGGTCACTGGGCCAACAGTTTAGACACCGCTATGTAATTGGTTTGGGACACTCTAGAGAGTAATTGGATTGGAACTGAGGAGGCCATTGAAATTCGTGGTCATATATTAAACATGAATTAAAAAATATATATAAATAAATAAGAAATTGTCTTTTTTTTTTCTTCACTTTCTTTGTTTATTACTAATAGTAATATTTTTAATTAATTGAATTAAAATTGATATCTTTTAAAGTTTTAGAGAGAGAAGCTCTTTCTTGGGTTCTGTGCCTGTCTCTCCCTTTACTTTATCCAACCAAATTTTTTCGATTTCTTTTGACTCTTCCCTCCTGTTCCGATGAATTCTCTTAAGAGAGTAAATCCTCCAAAAGGCTCTTTTATCCAAGCGGAGGATTGTTTGGCTAGAAGCACCAAAAAGGTTAAACATGACCCTCGTAGTCCTCTTATTTTAGCCATGGAAATCGAAACTCTTAACTCTTTCCATTCCCCAAATCTGGTTATGAGTGATAGCCCTATTTCATCTTATCCTGGTTTGATAATGTGTGAGAACCCTAATGAAAATCCTCACCCTTTAACCAATGCTAGGGAGAAGATTTCGATTCCATCTTAAAGCTCGGCTGATGATACTTCGCCTAAATCACCGAAGAATACTACTGTGCATATTTTGTCAAAAATGGCACATGCAACGAGCCCTAAATCATTTAAGGATGTTCTAAATGGGAATACGAATGCTTCTACCAACAAGCTTGATAAGGTGTTCTTTGACAATGACGAAGATCCGATGATAGAGCCACTTTATGTGCCTAAGGATGCGTCAAATGGAGGAAAATAATTTATTGCTCCCAGATTTAAGGTACCTTCTTATATTCTAGGTAATATCGGAGAAAAATGGAAAGATTCTCTCATCATTCAATTGCTTGGTAGGCAGATTGGTTATAAAATGATTCTATTTAGAGTTAAGGCTATGTGGAAAACTCAAGGTCAATTTGAATTGATTGACTTAAGCATGGAATTTTTTCTGGTTAAATTTGCTTGTATATCTGATACATATCATGTTTTAACTGAGGGTCCTTGAGTGATTTTAGATCATTATCTAACTGTTAGAAAATGAGAATCGAAAGAGTGATTTTATATCATTATCTAACTGTTAGAAAATGATAATCGAATTTTCATCCCGAAAAAGCGAACAAGTCTAGAACTTGGGTATGGATTTGGCTCCCTGAACTGCTAGTAGAATATTATGAACCATCTATTTTGTTCTCCATTGCTAAATCTATTGTAGACCCATTAAAATGGGTGGTAATATAGCTTCTTCAGTTCGTGGTAAATTTGCTAGAGTTTGTATTGAGATTAATCTAAATAAACCTTTAACTTCGATATTCGAATTAGATGGGAAATGGTATAAATTGGAGTATGAAGGTATACATGCGATCTATCATTGTTGTGGTAGGGTTACACATAGATCGGTTTTTTTTCTGCTTTAGAACTAAAGGGGTCACCTCACTAGAGTCTAAAGGTCCGGTGAACATTTCGGGTTCCATAAAAGACAATAATGTTTGCATGGATTATACTAGTAACAGTAATGCTAGTTTGTTGAACCTGTGTTGGATTATGTTACAAATGTGAGTGCTAAGTTCAAAATATGATGGGGTAAAACAATACCAATAAGGTACAGGGTGATGCTGATTTTGGGCCATGGCTCCAGGTGAAATGTATTCGTAAATTTAACTCGAATAAGGCTAAGCCCATTGGACCGCATAAGACCTATAATAAATTTATTCCGATTTATGGAGATGTTAAATATAGAACCAATAGAGGAAAGAAACACTATAGGGGGGAGTCCAATTCAAATGTTGTGGATTTAGGACAAAATGAATTTAAATATTCCCAAGCCCAAAACTCTAATAAACCGGGCCCAACCGAAAAGTACAAATTTACTAGTAAAGTGAAACAAGGGAATATAGCCCTAGCAGGTAAAACAATTGTAGGACACCTAGGGATATTCACGGGAAACAACAAATGACTGTGTCGGACACTATTCCCACTAGGGGTGTGCGGCGGTCGGATTGGGACGGTTTGGGCTAAAACCGCCGACCAAACTGTTACTATGTGGTTTGCACTACTTTAAACCGTTGACCACCCACTAGTGTGCAGGTTGGGGCGGGTTGAAGTGTGCAGTTTGACGACTTCAAACCGTAAACCGCCCAATAGTATGCGGTTTGAGATTAGTTATGGTTTGGGTTGATAAATATTGCTAAAAGACAAACAAATCATCGCATTACTAAAACTGGCAAAAAAAATAATCATAAAATTACAATAACAAAAAAATAGAAAAAAAATTACAAACGTAAAAAATAACATCTAAAAATGCAAGCTTACTATTACAATCCAATTAATAATTAACTAAATAACTAAATATAGCTACTAAAACAAGAATTAAAAAAAATGAAATACAAAGACAAATTTAACCACGTGGTTTGCATCATCAACAAATAGTAATAGTGCTTGATTGTCCGCTTGTTGAACTTGAAGCCGATTGATCGAGAACTTGTAAAAAATTAAATCAAATAATTAGTAAATCTCATCTCAATATTATGAACAATAAAAAATTAAACGATATAAAATAAAAAACTTAAAGAATACAAACCTGGTTCGATATCTTTTTCAAATTCCTCGACCTCATCCATTATATTGCAAAGATATATTGGCACTGAAGATAACAACCAATTTTGTGCACAAATAAGACGCTCAACCATTTGAGGGGACAATGGACTACGAAATGGATCCAGTATTCGCCCCCTCATACTAAATGCAGACTCTGACGCCACAGTTGATACATGAACAACCAATACATCACGAGCAACCAAAGCCAAACACTTTATATCTACTACAGTTAACCTTCCACCAATTCAAAATATCAAAGTTTTCATCCTTAGTTCTTTCAAGTAATTCGCTTAAATATTTTTCTACCTTAGACCCACCCCCCATATCTATTTTTCCTTCTATAAAACTCTCAAATTGGGAAGCAATCAACATATGTGGATTTTCATCCATAATATCTAAGTCCATAATTGACGTAGAAGTCACATCCCCACTCCCACTCTCATTTGGGGTCACTCCCACCCCTAGTTTCAACATGTGTACTCATTAATTCCATAGGAGAATAGCATTCATACAATCGATTTATAACAAACTTCATATTGTCAATTAATAAATTTGCAATCTCAGTATTATACATTTTCGAAAAACAAAATTGGAGATATGAAAGCTTCTTCATTGGATCTAACAAAACAGCTACATACAAAATAACATTAATCATATTCATCACCATTTTAGCCACCCCATTATCTTGAATCAAGATCAAACGATCAATTGTGCTTCGAATTATAAAAATCTCATCGAAAAATGAGTTCGAAGTAACATACAAAGTACTAGAGAAACGTTTCGTTGCCTCATAAAACAGTTTAAAAAATTTAACAAACGCACGACATCTTACCCAATCTTCATCATTTGAAGGAGATCCAGTTATATCACTCAGGTCCTTTTCAAGAAAATAAGCATGAAATCTAGGATCCTCAACGTCTAATTTTTCAAATGCCTTTTCAAACTTCCTAGCAGAATCTAACATTTTGTAGGTGGAATTCCACCTTGTTGGCACATCAAGGCATAAAAGACTCTTAGACTCAATTTTCAACATATTAACGCATTTCAAGAAAGACTGAAATCGACTAGGCGAAGATTTTACATATCTTACTGCTCCACGAATTCTTTGAATAGAATCATCTAAGTCTTTTAACCCTTCCACAACTATCAAATTTAAGATGTGAGCACAACATCTCATATGTAAAAGCTCGTGACCTAAAATTGTGCCTTTCCAATTTTTTGTCACCTTTTGTAAAAATTTAATGGTAAGATTATTTGAACTAGCATTATCCACCGTTAAAGTGAAAAACCCCTCAATTCCCCATTCAAGCAAACATTGCTCAATCTTCTTACCAATGGTCTCCCCTTTATGATCGTCAACAATGCAAAAATTCAATATTCTTTTTTCAAATTTCCAATCATCATTTACGAAATGACATGTCAAACACATATAATTTAAATTCTGAATGGATGTCTATGTGTCTGTAGTCAAACATATCCTACGACCTTCCGAAAGTTTTCTAAAGTTTTCTCTTTCTACATAAAAAATCTTTATTATATCACGAGCAATTGTGTATCAAGAAATATTTAACCATTTCGGTTGCAAAACAATACAAAACCTCCTAAACCAATAATTTTTCACAAATCTAAAAGGCAATTCATCAATTATGATCATCTCTGCAAGAGTCTTTCTAGCGTTTTCTTGATTAAAACTTAATGTAACAAGTTGACCACCCTCTTCTCCAGTTTTTTTAAGTTTAAAACCCAATGTTGCTTGCCCCTTAAGTTGTTCTTTATACGGATATTTAGGACAATTATGCAAATGATTTCTTAAAGTACTTGTACCGTGACGCTTTGAATTAGCATGATATTTTTTTTTTTACAATATAAACATGATGCTTTCGGTTCACCTTCTATTTCAAATTCTTCAAAATGCTCCCACACATCAGATTTTTTTCTTTTACATACCGTACTTTTAGGGGGAAGCGGTCTAGTTGAAGCAATATTCTCATTTGGATTGTCCACTTTCACTTAATTCGTTACTGTAGTATCCATCACTAAAAGAATATATAAACTACGATAATTAAAATAACAAATAAATATAGAATAACAAATAAATATAGTCTTACATGTTTCATGCTTTAACGTTCTAATTACCAATTCAATAGTTTTCTCATGACATTAATATTTAATTAAAGAATTGTTATTGTAAATCACACTTTGAACTATTTAATTAACATGAACACCACAAGTCCAAGCAGAAACATGAAGAAGATTCAGAACCATGAAACAAAAACGTAAAACAGAAACACGAAACAGAAACACAAAACAGAAACACGAAACAGAAACAGAAACAGAAACACAAAATAGAAACATGAAACTAATAAGAATTGACTAAAACTCCTGTTATTGTGAGCGGTCACCATGGAAAGCTTCACATTGAAGGTCTCAGGCTGATAATCGACGAGTGGATTAAAGAATAATATAGGTTCAGAAACGAAAACATGAACCACGAAACAGAAAAGATGTTTTGGACATTCCTGAGGTAATTAATTACCTTAAACCTTGTCATTTAATCATTAAATTACCTTAGACAACATTGTTTTATGACAATTTTTTGATGTTCTGATAGGAATTGACTAAAATTCCTACTGTTATTGTGAGCGGTCACCATGGAAAGCTTCACATTGAAGGTTCAAAAACGAAAACACGAAACAAAGATAGCTTCAGAAATGAAAACTTGAAACATGAAAAAAAACATAGGTTCAGAAACATGAAAATCATAAGAGGAAAAATTATACGTACCTATGTAGAATCGGAATCGAAATTGCCAAATTGGAGTAAACTGTGTACAGGATTCGAAATCCAAATCGGAGTAAATCAGGCTATGCTCTCCGTCTTTGAAATCAAAATCGAAATTGGAAATCAAACTCAAAATCGCTTTCGTCTTCGTCTTCACCATTGTATTATATTGATAAAGAAATTGAAAGTTGCAAAACATGCTTTCCATAATCGAATTAGGAAATTGAAAACTTTTGGAAAGTATTACACAACGAGATCTTCGATTTGGGGATGAAAAAGGAAAAGAGGCGATCGTTGTAGTAGCCCTAGCCGTCGACGGTGGAATGAGACGAACAAAAGTCTAAAGGGAGTATAGATCAAGGCCTAAACGACGTCGTTTAGGCATGTTTTCTGGTGGGCAGGTCAACTCGCCAAACAAACACTCCAACCCCGCGAGCCGACCCGAACAGTGGCGGGTTGGGGCAGTACAGCCCGCGTAATGCGCGGGTCTGTTCGGGCAGGTCAAAATTCGGGCGGTTTTTGGACGGTTTGGGTTGGTTTAGCGGGTTAATCTGCCCGCTGCACACCCCTAATTCCCACGCCTCCTACTGCCTCGTCTGTTGTGTATGAGCTATCACACACTGCTCCATAATCTGTTACGCAGGCGCAGGCGCAGGCGCTTGGCCCCTCATTAGATGGTAATAGTGACTCTGTTACTACTTTTATTGCAAATCAATTTCACATACCTCAACCTACACAGTATACTCTCTCCTCATCTAACCCATACCATACTGCCTCTTCTTCTCCTTCTTACCTCATTCGCGCCTCTCATTCTCTCTATGCCCCTATATCCACTTTGCCCCTAGAACAAAAATTCTTCCCTGATGATGAAGACTCAAAAATTTCTAATTATAAAAAAATCCCTTATTTTTGTTACTAGAATAGGAGGAGGAGATAACCCAAATTCTCGAAATATTTTGGGTGGTAAAGGATGTCAAGATGGCGGTCAGAGTGGTCGAGAGGGGATCGTTGCAACAACCTTTTCTGGAGGTGTTCACGGAGGCAACCAAAGCATGAGAACAAAGTCTTTGGAGGTGCAAACTCCTTCTAGGAGTCCAGGATATGGACTTCCTAACCACCCTATCAACCATTAGATCTATGAAGATCATCTCATGGAACTACAGGGGGTGCTGGTAACCCCATTTTTAAAGCTACCTTTAAAGATATATTTTTGATGCATAGACCTAATAGTTTTACTCTTTTGGAAACCAAAATGGATTTGGTGTCTATGGGTAATTTTTTTTTTAATAATCTGGGTTTTACTGCGTCGAGTCACATTAATCCTAATGGTAGAGCTGGTGGGATCTGGATATTTTGGATGCCTGAAAAGGTGACCTTTAGCACTATTTCTGCTAAGAATCAATCTATTCACACATTGGTTAGCATAGTTGATTATGATGATTGGCTTTTGTCTACGGATTATGCTAAAATCCTAACCCCAGATTAAGACAAGAGCTTTGGAAAGATATGAAAAAAGGTCTCTCAACATAACTCATCTCCTTGGATTGTGACTGGCAATTTCAATGATATTGCCTCCCAAAGTGAAAAAACGAGCTAATGTACGCAGTTTGATATTGCCCACATTAATTGCTTTAACCGTAACCTAAATGATTGTGGGTTGATTGATCTGGGCTCTATTAGATCTATTTTATATAGATTTATTTACCCATTTATCTTTATTTTCTAGTATATTTATTGATAAATTAAAATAATTATTAATAATTTTTAAATAATTGCTTAAGTTAGAATTTTACTTATTTATTTTATTACGTAAGTGTTTTATAGATTTTGATTCAAATAAATTGATAAGAGCTTAAAGGAAGGGGGCATAAAAGTAATTTTAAATTCACTAATGGGGCATATAAGTAATTTTGAATCCTAATTGAGACACCAAATAAGCACAACCAAATCTCAAATGTCTTCCCTTCCACATGAAAGAATAACTAAGATAAAGACAGAGAAGAAAAAGCTAGAAGAGCATGACTAGATAAGCACTAAATCAACCAAATTAGATGGAAATAAAAAAAATAAAAGGTCATTGCATTATCATTTTGGAGCAAAAAGACATTCAATTATTAAGCTAAAGATTAACTTCAGGCTCATATTTAGATTCAACCAACCAAAGAAAGCAGTCCAATTTGACCCACTCAAGTTTTCCTGACCATCATCCTCTTCTCCCACAAAGAAAACATAATAATCATTTTCAGTACCTTTAGGTGTACCTAATCCGTCATGTCCAAGTAGTTTAAATTTGACCCGTAGCTTAAATTCTAGATTCAGAAGATTTAATTTCACACTGCAAAAAAGAAAGAAAGAAATAGCTGGAACGACTAAGAAAGAATTGGAAAAAAGACTTAATAGAGAAGAAATTAGAAGGAGTTAGAAGAAAATAAAGAAATAGCTAGAAGGAAGTACTAGAAGAAAGAAGAAGTTGTGAAATGAACAAAGAAGGAGGTAGAAACAAGAAATGTGTACATAATATTTACCTCTCCTCAAGCCTATAAATAGGTCAGAAGAAGCTGAGAGAAAGGGGAACAAGAATCGAACCAAGAAGAAGATGAGAGATGAAGGAAAGAGAAGAAGAAGCAACAACGTTAATCGCCAAATCAATGATTTCTTTTACTTCTCCTTTTATATTTATCATGTCTTCTTTTATGAATTTTATCAAATTTATATTAGTTATGTGTAACTAAATTATTTAGGTTGGAGTTAAGTCTTGAAGTCTTAATATGATTTAATTATTATTATGATTATTCATATAGTTAATATGTGTTTTAGTCTGATCACCTATTATGCTTGTTAGGATTGTTTTTGTTGAAAAAATATGTACACCATTATATCATCATATGTTCCAAAGCAACAAGTGGATATTTATTTTTATATGAATTAATTTTTTAGATACCTACGATACATATCACATTTTAGGGTCCTTGTGATGCTCAGATTCTCTTTGTACTTTAAAGGGTTTTTAATATGCTGACCATTGTAATATAGGTCCTTATTAGGAAACACATGTTTTATGTATATGCCATGCATATCACATACTTTTGAGAGAATATTACACAGTATATTGACGGTATGTAACGGATATGTTGTGAGCATCTTCATTAAAACAGACCAAAATATAAATTGATTATAACTTTGTTAAATTATTGTTTAGTGGTGGATAACTTAATCCCCGCCTTACTTTTCCCTATTTGTATTAAAAAAAAAAAAGAATTCTAAAAATACATTATTGTCAGATTTATTTTAATTTTTAGAAATTTGTGATTTAATTCAATCCCTGTGGAGATGACCCTTGCTTGAATCACTATACTATAAACGATTTGTGCACTTGCGAGGTTAAAATTATTGAAAATTTTTATAGCTTTTTTAGCTACTAGAAAACAACCAACAAGTTTTTCGCGCCATTACTCGGGATTGCATTCTACGTCGCAATTTCTATTTATTTACTTATTTATTTTTTTATTATTATTATTATTATTATTTAAAAAATCAATTAAGTTTTTCTTCAAATATTTTTTTTAGATGCAAGGTAGACGATCACTTAGCACTGATTGTCTACCTCATGATCTCAAACTTGAAAATACTTTTCGCATTCACCGCAAACAAGTCCAAGAGGTTCAACATTCACCGCAAGCGATGGGAGATCAAGAGGTCGTGATTGATAACATGGTGCGCCCATTGAAAGATTTCACAGTGCCACAAGCAACGAATCACTAAATTTAATGTTGATTATTAAATTGACCTAACATATTTGTCTATCTGGCTAATTGGAAACCAAAATTGAAATGTTAGGAATCCAATGTGTCTATACTCAAATACTGGGGGCCGATTGAACACCGATCACATTTATGACATACCAAAAAATTCATTAACCCATTATACTTTACTTTAAAAAAAAATGTTATTTATTTAAAAAAATATATATATAATCGGGCCGGGCTTGAAAAGGAGAATAGGGTCCAATGTGTGGGCCGGGCCCGAGTTAAGACCATACAATATTCTTATAATTTATTACCCGGTTTGAATCCAACCCATGAACACCGTTTTCTCCACATTATCTAATAAAATCTCATTTTGGGCTTGATTTATTATCAGGCATATGAGGCTTTGGTCCAACTATCAATTTTTGTTGTCGGCCCAAACACAACACATGCATGTTTGTAAACACATAGCTGACTCATTTTCACTTGGACCCCAAATATTTAAAAAATAATATATATTTTTTTTAAACATGAAGAACTCAGATTAAAACATTATTTTTATTTAATCAAATTGGATTAGGCCCAACTTGCCTATTCCTTAGGTCGTGAGTTTTTAGGTCACATTTTTATTATATTTTGTTACTAGGTTTTTATTTATGTTTCGAAGTTCATATTTACAAACACTTAAGTATAAAATAGAAACATTAATCCAAGATTTATAATGTATAAGTTATTTAGTGTGTTTTTTACTGAGAGGTCTAGTATTCAAAACTCTATCCTCTAACCATATGTAAAATAAAAAATAGAAACATTAAACAAACGTCTCATATATGTTAAAAGAGATTGTTGGGATGAAGTTGCCGTGGACATCGCATGTAGTTTTAGGACACTAGTGTTCTAGAGTTATGAATAAAAAGTAAGGCCCCGATTAGTAATCGTTCCCATTCCAGAAATTTTCATCTAATTCTCAGATTTTTGAGATTTCTGTTGGGAATAGCTTTTGGTAATCACTCCTATTTTTTTGTTTCTATTTCCATTTCATTCTAAAATGAGAATTGTGTCCATTTTTTTTAAGGGTTGAGAAACAAAAAAAATAAAATCATTCCCATTTGTGCCCATCCCATTTTCATTTGCCAAAAAGAACACGGAGGGGATTATTGCAATTGTTAGTGAGACCCTCCCCACCCTTCAATCTTTGGTAGGCTCTTTTCTTTCTCTCTCTCTTTTTTTTTTTGTTTTTTGTTTTTTCTTTTTTTCTTCTCTTTTCTTCGTGTTCTTGCGTCTTGTTCATCAATTGCCGATTTCAACCTCCTCACAGTTCGTCGATCGTCGATTTCAACCTCACTTTGCCGTCAATTCCTCCTCTCAGTTCGTCGTCTTGGCCTTCGTCATCATCGTCAAAACCTATTTTGTCACCATTGTCTTCGCATTCGTCGAAATCCGATTGATTTTTCGAAATCGAAATCGATTTTGAGTTTGAAATCGAAACCCTATGTCGAATTTGTTCGAATTTGGACAGGTTTCTTTCAAATCGTCGTCTACTTCGTGTTCAAGGATGTTTGCTTCTTCGTCTTCATCCATCAGTCTTCTTCAATCTTCTTCGTCTTCGTTCGTCCGCGGCTGCTTCGCCTTCGTTCTTCCGCTTTTGCTTCGTCTGCTTCGCCTTCGATTTCGATTTCAAAATCGAAATCGAAACGATTTGTGGGTTCGGATTGGGATTTCGAAATCCTTGTATAATTGACACAGAAACAGAGGGTTTGGATTGGGATTTCGAAATCATTTCGATTTATGGTGTTTTATTTTGGGTTTCGGATTTCGAAGTCGAAATTGTTCTTGGTGTTCTTGAATAAAGATTTGGATTTGTGATTATTATTCTTGAATTTGTTCTTCGTGTTCTTGGATTTGCTATTGAATTTATTTTAGAATTTGTTCTTGAATTTATGGTTTAGGGTTCGTTCTTGATTTATAGGGTAAAATCGTTACCAAACACAATTTTGTTCCCAGAATAAAAAAAAAAAGAATGTCCTTATCAAACGCTATTCTGCTCCCAAGAAGGAAACATAATTTTCGTCCCATCCCATCTTATCTCATCTCATTCTCTTCTTATCTCACTGCATGGGATGAAAATAAAAATAGTTAACAAACGGCCCTAAATTAATGACTATAATATAAATAAAACCACAAGGACATGCATTGCCGCCTACCGTTGCCTGACTCGGGGCTTGCATTTCTTTAAATTATATTTTCAACGTCACCATCAATTCGAGTACTCCAATTCGATGCAACCAAACGCTACCTTAATGTATTTTGTTTCCACACCTTGCATGAGTTGCTTTTCTAGAAGGAAATAGGCTGGATTACAGCTTATATGTGTTTATGGTAACCATAAAAGTTGGACCACCCTATAACTTATTTATTTTTTCTTTTTATGTTTTGGTCCTTTTTAGAGGCTTTAGGGTGGTCCTATATTTCATCACAATCATAAGTTAGAGCAGATTTGAAATCTGACATCCTAACTTTTTTGTGTAATGTTTTCTAGTCATAAACACCAAGACTTTGTCAGTTTTTTTTTGTACCTACCACCCACCCACCCACCCAATCTTTTAAAAAAAATAAATAAAAAAAATTACCTAAAAATAAATATTTATACAAGAGGCCAAATTTCATTTCAAATTTTGCATATCAGAAGTACTTTTGTTTATTGATTTATGTAATCAAAACTCGATATTCTAATTCTGATATCCAATAATTTGAAACTCTTGATTTCAACCGAATTCAATATGCCAATTGGGCCTACTGATATTAGTATAATGACATACTTTTAGATATGTGACTTTTGTTGTTTTTTAATACAAAATGACATAAAGAAAACAAACTAAGGGCTTCATCGAAAGCCTCATCTTCCATCTGCATGACCACAATTTTCATCTTTTCCGGTGGTGACTCCATCATCTTTAGTTCAACATTTACATTTCTTCCCGTGGTGACTCTATCATTACATTTGTTTTCTTCTCTAGGCTTGAACTAGAGGATTTAGTTGTTGTTGTTGAAGAATCGTTTACAGTCTTCAACCCAGGATTTTAGTTGATATGTCTCAGGGTAGTCTTCCATGATAAGTTCTATAGCCTCCACCAAATCGATTTCCATGATGACTCTTGGTATTTTCCTTGAGGATGCTATACGAATTCTGATATGAAGGCTTCTTAACTCTACCCCAAGACTGGTGCAGAAGGAAATATGACTGAAGTAGCCCACAATTCAAGTGCCAAGGTGATCTCGCACCTGTCCCTTGAGTTTATAACAAAACCGCAGCAGGAAATAACCAATACGATATAATCTTTCCTTACCATCGTGATAATTTTGAAATGGAAAGTTTCTACAAGGTCTCTAAAAGATAGAGAAATTATGTAAACCGAATTACAAGGATTAGGGGAAGGACCCTCAATCATCTTTTTATTCATTTCCTTCCAAACCACCAAAATGATGGCAATAAATAGGTGGAAACTTTTGATGTCAAGATGACTCCCTTTTATATATTTTTCAATCCAAGCCAAAATATCCATAACAAGGTCATTTTGAAATTGATTGAGATACATGAATCTTGTCCTGACATTTGCAGATTTGGGGTATCTTCTAAGGGCAAGATCGATACATTCGACATAAGCTTGACAACTTTGATACAAAGGTGAAATATCATCAGACCTTTTAGTCTTCAACTTGTTAGTTAGGAGTCTTCTATGGTGAATGATCCACAAGAAGAACTTAATGTTCTAATGTATTTTCAGCTTCTAGATCCAATTCTAGCTAGACAACCTATTTTGACATCCAACATTTTCAGTCAGGCAATAAGCTTACTTGGTTGAAAAAGTACCAAAATTTGACAGCCCGATAGGGACATCCTCACGGAGGAAATTGGGAGGGTCGATGTTGCCAATAGATTTAAGGTGTTCATCCATGATGATATGACGAATAGAGAAAAGATATCAATTTCTGGAATCGTCAATAATATCTGAAAGTTTCACTCTATATTGTTATTGCAACTTTTCATCTCTGAGAGGGCCATCGTCGCACTACCAATCCATCTAGAGATTAATTGTGGCGCCATTGCCAACTTTCTATTTTGTTCCTTTAGCCAACAATTCTTTTGATTTTAAAATTCCCCTTCACGTATGCGAGCTTCTTGTTTTATTTCCCAAGAATCGAGACTAGTTTCCAGATTGTATTTCTCTTTTATTAGTTCAACCAATAGATTATCTTTGTTTGAAATTAACTTCACACCTAGCTAGAAAAGCTTCATTCGAAACTCTTGCTTTTCTTATCTCGAGACCCCCCCAGTTTTTGGGTTGACAGGTAGTATCTCAATTAATAAGATGAAATTTATTTAGTGAATCAATATCTCCGGATGCTGTTAGAAATTTTCAACACGTGCAAATAGCTTCTTACGTGCCAAAATCCTCTTCGCCTTCCTCCATGAACCTACAAAACTGTTTAGTTCTAAGGGGGAGGACATCGGTGTGGTGTCGGCCAAAAAACCTCTAGTGTGAGAATAAGTTAATCTGATAATAGAGGAGGCTAATACGCTGATTGAGTCATAAGAAATAAATAATGATACATTCCCTTTATATAGGCCCAGTTTTCCTCTGCCATTTTATTGGTGAGGTCGCCTGTTACGTGATCCGCTCCTAATATCCTGGAAGATAACCACGGTCTTCTCCTTTTATCCAGAGAGAGATTTTCTGTAACGTACTCCATTAACCATGAGCCGTTACAGTCAACATGTTATAACGTTCTTCATGCGTAGAGGATATGGTCACGATGGGCTGACTTATTCATTTCTTGGTCCTGAACACCATGGGCTTTAAATTGCCCATTGATGAGACTTTTCATGAGGATGTTTAACTAGTACAGTGGACTACTGAAGTCCTTACCCAGATTGGCTCGTCAAGTTCGACCCACATAATTCGTCGGGTTTATTTATTCCGGGTTAGATCACCGACCCGATCCGACTCGTTAAGGCTCTACACCTATGTCAGTTGTGAGTGAGAGTTTTCCCATATCATCTCCCCACAAGAATTTTTGATTGATTTTGTCAATATCGTCGCGAAGTTTTAGAGGGAGAGGGTTAACCTACATAAAAAAGTTTCGGATAATTAAACAAACTGATTTTATTAGAGTAGTTCTTGCAACAAACAATAATCTTTTTGAATTTTTTACAAGGCATGATTGAAATTCTTTCTGCTATACCTGTTGTGGATGAGGGGCACTCCCAGGTACAAGTCAAGATCCTTTGTGAGTGAAATCTCTAATTTTCTACTAAGATTTCGGGCTTCAAATTTGGGGATATTATGGGAAACAAAGAGTTTGGATTTGATAAGATTAACTTCCTGGACAAAACATTTGGTGAAAATATATAGAGTTTTGAGAATGTTTTTACATTACTTTTCCCTCGCTCTAGAGAAAATGATAGGATTATCAGCAAAGAATAAGTGTGAAATGATAGAGCTTTTTTTTTTTTGGTTGATTTGATACATTTTCATTTACCTTTGTTAGTGTCTTCAATGATTAAGTGAGATAATAATTCCATATAGAGGACAAACATGTACGACGAGAAAGGATCTCCCTGTCTAAGGCCTCTGAGAGAGAAAAAATCCACCTATTTTTTAGTAAATAAGTAGAAAAAATAATTAAATGATGTAGAACTCCCATGCAACCGCTATAATATGTGAATGAGGTCATTGTACATTGATTTATAAGGTAATTTGATCAAGGGAAAATTGTACTTTTCATCATCAAATAGGTGTTCAAGTGATTCTAATAATGTATAAACTAACATATTTAAACATTAAAATTTCACTTTTATCTTAATTTTGTCCAATCAAAAACAAAATTAGCATATTTCAACGAAAAAGATACCTACAGAACATCAAACATGATTTTAAGATTATTTTTGTCATTTTTAGGAGTCTACTAAAAAAATATTTAAAATATCTCTTATTATCGCGTAAATTTCAAAATTTTAGAACTGTCAAAGAAATTAAAAAAATAATAATATAATATTAGGGTTTAATGGTCATCAAGTGCACTCTATGTGCATTTTTAGGTTTAAATTAGTTAATACAATAAACTTCATAAAATAAATAAATCACTTATACACTTACCCCAAGTTTGAAGATCAAACATTCATTTTTTCTTTTAATCAAAATCACCCATAAATAATGGGATCCAAGAAATTAGTGTATTATTGGATAAATGCTCATTCCAAGAATTGTAATCTAATGGATCTCCAAAATATGAGAAATTAAAAAAAAAAAATCAAATAAATAAAAATAAAAATACATACAATATTTATACTTATTTTTAGTGTACGGATTTTTTTTTTTTTTTTTTTGCATTAACGATGGAAATAGTTGTATAACATTTTCATTATTTTGTAATTGTGGAAAAAAATGAATATTTCAAATAATTTATTGTTTTATTTTAGAAATTAATTGAATAATATATCTAATGTTAAATGTAAAAAATATTTTTTGTAAATTAATAATATATCTAATATTAAATGTGAGGGTACGATTAAAAACTAATACTTTATTTCCATTTATTATTATTATTTTTATGAGGATAACGTTTCCTATCATTTTAGTTTTCTCACATATTTTAGTTTCTTTTTTATTCGTGTTTTTTCGTTATTAATTTTTATTTTAAATTAAAATCTTTCTTTCCGCTCGCTTTTTCATCATACCAAATATAGCACCGTGATGTTTTTATTTATTTTTATATTTATATTTATATTTTTGTTCTTAATCTTTATTTTTATATTTATATTTTTATTCTTAAAAGGTTAAGAATAAAAATAAAAATATAAGAAAACTATTTTTTTTTTTACCAAGAACTTAAGAACACAAATATTCTCAAAATTTTATTTTTGTTCAATGTTTTTTAAGACTGAAATTTGTGAGTAACACTAAATAAATGTCGCCTAAAATAGTAAAATCTTTAAACCCACAAAATTGTATCCAAGAGATATTAGTTCGGTTGATAAGAGGAGATGTCTAATTTATTTGTCAATGGGGATTCGATTCTTCTAGGAATATTTCAGAAATTAAATCTTGAATTTAATTTTGAATGCACTATATTAATGTGAAATGTGAAAGAGTGCATCTTTAAAATCATTTGGAACAGTGATTAGTCGAGATGTTGTGATCCCACGTCCATGTCTAGTGTTAAACACATGCTATTTAATTTTAAAAGTTCGATTTTTTCACAGTGACCGTTAAAACACAGATTTTGAAGGCCTTGAAAAAGCAATCAGATTTGTAGCACTATAAACTTATAAATTTGATGGAGACATTACTAACTATATCACCAAAAAGCAAAAAAAATAGGCCCACCTACCCAAGGATACCATATGTAATCATAAAATTATTATTATTATTTTTTTTTATTTTTTTTAATCAAGACTTGAATCCCCATGATAAAATCCAAACCCCAGTTCCCTATTTTGGGCCTCATCTATGTTGTATTTATATTCATGTCAGAAATCATAAATACCTTCTTATTTCTACTTGTTCTTTTCCTTGTTTTTTCCTCCCTTACCACTCTTTGCATGATATTTACGTATCACTACAACAAAATTCATTTTTAAGGAAACTGAAACTAAATGTGTCTTAACATTTATAATTTTGAGACACATTAAGATTGAAATAATTAAAAAATATCCCATAAAAATTTGTCATAATAAATAATTTTGTCCTAACATATATAATTTTGGGACACATTAAAATAAAAAATGTCTTATTAAATAAATATTATAAGGATATTATTATTAAGTGTCTCCATAAGTATTTAAAAAGACATTATTTACAAGTTGTCTCTAAAAATAGTGTCCTAATATGTAGTTTTTGTTGTAGTGTATTGAGGTGTTAATCTGGTTCTTAATTAGGTTGCGAGACTCTCCTAAAAAAATAGTTAAAAAATTAAATCTTGAATTTAATCCTATATATAACAAATTGATGTGAGATAGTGTGTTCTTAAGATCGCCCAAGAAAATAATTAGTCGAAGTGCGTGTAAATTGGTCCAGACACATCTTACTGTAAAACACACACATACAAAAAACAAAAAAAAAAATTGTCCCCTAGGCAAAAGTTAGAGGTTACAAAAAAAAAAAAAATCTTAAATTTAAGTCTGAATGCAACAGACCGATGTGAGAGAGTGCGTCCTTAAAATTACCTGAGAAGATGATTAAACGAGGTGCGCGTAAACTAATCCGAATACATTTATCTTACCGTAAAACCAAAAAACAAAATTATGTCCCATTGGTAAAAGTTAGAGGTTAAAAAAAAGTCAATATTAGGGTTTAATGGTCATCAAGTGCACTCTATGTGCATTTTTATGTTTAAATTTGTTAATG
Organism: Eucommia ulmoides; assembly: GCA_016647705.1. Taxonomy (NCBI): domain Eukaryota; kingdom Viridiplantae; phylum Streptophyta; class Magnoliopsida; order Garryales; family Eucommiaceae; genus Eucommia; species Eucommia ulmoides. Next base: position 36,769,365 of record CM028331.1, read on the forward strand.
CAATAAACTTCATAAAATAAATAAATCACTTAAACACTTACCCCAAGTTTGAAGATCAAACATTCATTTTTTCCTTTAATCAAAACCACCCATAAATAATGGGATCAAAAGAAATTAGTGTATTATTGGATAAATGTTAATTGTAATCTAATGGATATTTAGCTTACCTCATTTGTGAAAAATCTAGAATTTAACCCTCTCCCGTAACATATAAAAAAGAAAAGAAAAAAATAAATAAATTAGAATAAATGCTCCATCTCCAAAATATGAGAAATTTAAAAAAAAAAAAAAAAATCAAATAAATAAAAATAAAAATACATACAATATTTATACTTATTTTTAGTGTACGGATTTTTTATTTTATTTATTTATTTTGCATTGACGATGAAAATAGTTGTATAACATTTTCATTATGTAGTAATTGTGGAAAAAAAAGTGAATATTTCAAATAATTTATTGTTTTATATTAGAAATTGATTGAATAATATATCTAATGTTAAATGTAATTTTTTTTTTTTGTAAATTATTAATATATCTAATATTAAATGTGAGGGTACTATTAAAAACTAAATACTTTATTTCCATTTTTTATTATTATTTTTAGGAGGATAAGGTTTCTTATCATTTTAGTTCATGTTTGGTAATCATTCCCATCTCAAAAACTCTCATCCCATTCCCAGATTTTTGAGATTTCTGTTTGAGTATAACGTTTGGTAAAACTGTTTCCGTTTCCATTCCCATCCCAAACCCAAGAATCATTCCTTCTTTTTTCTTAAGAAGCGAGAAACAAAAAAATTTCGTTTCTCATAATTCCCATTTTATTCTCAAACCCAAAAAGGACAAGACAGGTATTAACAAAATTGTTAATGAGGTATAGCTTTCAACTTTTGTAAGCCTCTTTTTCTTTCTCTTTTTTTTCATCATTTTTCTTCTTCTTCATCAGTTCATCGTTGTTCTTCGCGTGGTTTGTTGTCCTTTTCCTCCTTCTGGTCTGGTTCGTCGTCCTCCTTATCCTTCTGGTCGTCATCATCGCTAGGGAAGATCGTCACCGTCGTCTGGTCTGGTCCGTCGTCCTCCTCCTCCTTCGCCATCGCCATAGAAGATCGTTGCTATTGCCAAAGAAGATTGTCGCCGTCATCTGGTTTGTCGTCCTCCTTCTCATCATCGATTTCGCATTAGGGTTCGATTTCTCATTTTGGTTCAAATTAGGGTTCGATTTCATCATTTTGGTTTAGATTTAGGGTTCGATTTCATCATTTTGGTTCGAATTAGGGTTCGATTTCGTAATTTTGGTTTCGAATTAGGGTTCACTTTCGAATTAGGGTTTGATTTTGCGTTCAATTTCTTGATAGTTTCTTTGAGTTGGTTTAGGGTATGTTCTTTGTTTTTGATTTTGGGTTCGATTTTTTGATGATTTTTTTATTGTGGTTTAAGGTTTGATTGTTTAATGATTTTTTGATGGTGGTTTATGATTCGTTTTTGATTTCTAGGATAATATCGTTACCAAACTCAATTTTATTCCCAAAATAAAAAAAATTTATCGTTACTAAATGCGATTCTGCTCCCAAGAAGGAAACATAATTTTCATTTCATTCCATCCCATTGTTTGGGATGGGCACGAAACAGTTACCAAATGGGCCCTTAGTTTTCTCACATTTTTTAGTGTTTTTTTGCTTCGTTTTCTCTTTATTAATTTTTATTTTAAATTCAAATCTTGCTTTCGGCTCTCTTTTTCATCATACCAAATATAGCACCGTGATGTTTTTATTTATTTTTATATTTTTATTTTTGTTCTTAATCTTTATTTTTATATTTTTATTTTTGTTCTTAAAAAATTAAGAATAAAAATAAAAATATAAGAAAACTATTTTTTTTACCGAGAACTTAAGAACACAAATATTCTCAAAATTTTATTTTTGTTCAATGTTTTTTAAGACTGAAATTTGTAAGCAACACTAAATAAATGTCGCCTAAAATAGTAAAATCTTTAACCCTACAAAATTGTACTCAAGAGATATTATTTCGGTTGATAACAAGAAGTGTCTAATTTATTTGTCAACGGGGATTCGATTCTTCTAGAAATGCTCTAGGAATTAAATCTTGAATTTTATTCTGAATGCACTAAATTGATGTGAGAAAGTGCATATTTAAAATTGTGTATGGGAGACTAAGATGTTGTGATCACACCACCATGTCTAGTGTTAAATACATGCAATTTAATTTTAAAAGTTTGGTTTTTTCACAGTGACCGTTAAAACACAGATTTTGAAGGCCTTGAAAAAGCAATCAGATTTGTAGTACTATGAACTTATAAATTTGATGGAGACATTACTAACTATATCACCAAAAAGAAAAAAAAAATAGGCCCACCTACCCAAGGATACTATATGTAATCATAGATTTTTTTTTAATCAAGACTTGAATCCCCATGATAAAATCCAAACCCCAGTTCCCTATTTTGGGCCTCATCTATGTTGTATTTATATTCATGTCAGAAATCATAAATACCTTCTTATTTCTACTTGTTCTTTTCCTTGTTTTTTCCTCCCTTACCACTCTTTGCATGATATTTATGTATTGAGGTGTTAATCTGGTTCTTAATTCGGTTGCGGGACTCTCCTAAAAAAACAAAAAAACAGTTAAAAAAATTAAATCTTAAATTTAATCCTATATACAACAAATTGATGTGAGATAGTGTGTTCTTAAGATCGTCCAAGAAGATGATTAGTCAAACTGCGTGTAAATTAGTTCAGACACATCTTACTGTAAAACACACACATACAAAAAAAAAAAAAAAAATGTCCCCTAGGCAAAAATTAGAGGTTACAAAAAAAAAAACAAAAAACAAAAAAAAAACAAAATCTTAAATTTAAGTCTGAATACAACAAAACGATGTGGGAGAGTGCGTTCTTAAAATTACCTGAGAAGATGATTAATCAAGGTGCGCGTAAACTAATCTAAATGCATTTATCTTACCGTAAAATCAAAAAACAAAATTATGTCCCATTGGTAAAAGTTAGAGGTTAAAAAAAAGTACAATATTAGGGTTTAATGGTCATCAAGTGCACTCTATGTGCATTTTTAGGTTTAAATTTGTTAAAGCAATAAACTTCATAAAATAAATAAATCACTTAAACACTTACCCCAAGTTTGAAGATCAAACATTCATTTTTTCCTTTAATCAAAACCACCCATAAATAATGGGATCAAAAGAAATTAGTGTATTATTGGATAAATGTTCATCCCAAGAATTGTAATCTAATAGATATTTAGCTTACTTTATTTGTGAAAAATCTAGAATTTAACCCCTCCCTTAACATATAAAAAAGAAAAGAAAAAAGAAAAAAAAATTAGAATAAATGCTCCATCTCCAAAATATGAGAAATTTAAAAAAAAAAAAATCAAATAAATAAAAATAAAAATACATACAATATTTATACTTATTTTTAGTGTACGGATTTTTTATTTTATTTATTTATTTTGCATTGACGATGGAAATAGTTGTATAACATTTTCATTATGTAGTAATTGTGTAAAAAAAATGAATATTTCAAATAATTCATTGTTTTATATTAGAAATTGATTGAATAATATATCTAATGTTAAATGTAAAAAATATTTTTTGTAAATTAATAATATATCTAATATTAAATGTGAGGGTACTATTAAAAACTAAATACTTTATTTCCATTTTTTATTATTATTTTTAGGAGGATAAGGTTTCTTATCATTTTAGGTCATGTTTGGTAATTATTCCCATCTCAAAAAATCTCACCAAATTCCTAGATTTTTGGGATTTCTGTTTGAGTATAACGTTTGGTAAAACTGTTTCTGTTTTCATTCCTATCCCAAACCCAAGAATCATTCCCTCTTTTTCTTAAGAAGCGAGAAACAAAAAAAAATTATTTATCATAATTCCCATCTTATTCCCAAACCCAAAAAGGATAAGACAGGTATTAACAAAATTGTTAATGAGGTATAGCTTTCAACTTTTGTAAGCCTCTTTTTTTTTTTTTTTTTTTCCCATCATTTTTCTTCTTCTTCATCAGTTCATCGTTGTTCTTCGCGTGGTTTGTTGTCCTCCTCCTCCTTCTGGTCTGGTTCATCGTCCTCCTTATCCTTCTGGTCATCATCATCGCCAGGGAAGATCGTCGCTATCGTCTGGTCTGGTCCGTCGTCCTCCTCCTCCTTCGCCATCGCCATAGAAGATCGTTGCCATTGTCAAAGAAGATTGTCGCCGTCATCTGGTTTGTCGTCCTCCTTCTCATCATCGATTTCGCATTAGGGTTCTATTTCTCATTTTGGTTCGAATTAGGGTTCGGTTTCATCATTTTGGTTCGAATTAGGGTTCGATTTCGTAATTTTGGTTTCGAATTAGGGTTCACTTTCGAATTAGGGTTTGATTTTGCGTTCAATTTCTTGATAGTTTCTTTGAGTTGGTTTAGGGTATGTTCTTTGTTTTTTATTTTGGGTTCGATTTTTTTATGATTTCTTGATTGTGGTTTAAGGTTCGATTGCTTATTGATTTATTGATTGTGGTTTATGATTCGTTCTTGATTTCTAGGATAATACGTTACCAAACTCAATTTTATTCCAAAAACCAAAAAAAAAGTTATCGTTACTAAATGCGATTCTACTCCTAAGAAAGAAACATAATTTTCATCTCATCCCATCCCGCTGCATGGGATAGGCACAAAACGGTTACCGAATGGGCCCTTAGTTTTCTCACATTTTTTAGTGTTTTTTTTCCTCGTTTTTTCTTTATTAATTTTTATTTTAAATTCAAATCTTGCTTTCGGCTCGCTTTTTCATCATACCAAATATAGCACCGTGATGTTTTTATTTATTTTTATATTTTTATTTTTGTTTTTAATCTTTATTTTTATATTTTTATTTTTGTTCTTAAAAAATTAAGAATAAAAATAAAAATATAAGAAAACTATTTTTTTTTACCGAGAACTTAAGAACACAAATATTCTCAAAATTTTATTTTTGTTCAATGTTTTTTAAGACTGAAATTTGTAAGTAACACTAAATAAATGTCGCCTTAGATAGTAAAATCTTTAATCCTACAAAATTGTACTCAAGAGATATTACTTCGGTTGATAACAAGAAGTGTCTAATTTATTTGTCAACGGGGATTTGATTCTTTTAGAAATGCTCTAGGAATTAAATCTTGAATTTTATTCTGAATGTACTAAATTGATGTGAGAGAGTGCATCTTTAAAATCGTATGAGAGACTAAGGTCTTGTGATCACACCACCATGTCTAGTGTTAAATACATGCAATTTAATTTTAAGGGTTTGGTTTTTTCACAGTGACCGTTAAAAGACAGATTTTGAAGGCCTTGAAAAAGCAATCAGATTTGTAGTACTATGAACTTATAAATTTGATGGAGACATTACTAACTATATCAGCAAAAAGAAAAAAAAAAAAAATAGGCCCACCTACCCAAGGATACTATATGTAATCATAGATTTTTTTTTTTTTTTAATCAAGACTTGAATCCCCATGATAAAATCCAAACCCCAGTTCCCTATTTTGGGCCTCATCTATGTTGTATTTATATTCATGTCAGAAATCATAAATACCTTCTTATTTCTACTTGTTCTTTTCCTCCCTTACCACTCTTTGCATGATATTTATGTACTAAGGTGTTAATCTGGTTGTTAATTGTGTCACGAAACTCTCTTAAGAACACTTCAAAAATTAAATCTTAAATTTAATCCTCAATATACTAAACTAATGTGAACTAATGTGAGATAGTGTGTTCTTAAGATCGCCCAAGAAGATTATTAGTCGAGGTGCGTGTAAATTGAGCCAGATACATCTTACTATAAAAATAAAAAACCCCACTAAATCTTAAATTTAAGTCTGAATGCAACAGACTGATGTGGGAGAGTGCGTTCTTAAAATTATCCGAGAAGATGATTAGTCGAGATGTGCGTAAACTAATTCGAACACTTTTAAAACCAATAAAAATAAAATTATGTCCCATTGGTAAAAGTTAGAGGTTAAAAAAAACAAAAGGATGTTTTTTTGGAGCCAATTTTAATGAAAGGAAGAGAAAAAGAAGAGAGGGGGGTGAGTAATAAAGGGGCAGCCCATATGGTTAAAGACAAAGTGGGTAGTGACCCATCACAATAAAAACTCATTCAGAGAAATGCAACTTTCATAAGGCCCACATCACAGCTCGTATATTTTATGGTGGAAAACCGTCTCCACCACCGTTTTTCCCACTCAGATTTGCAACTTATCAATATGCCCATGTCTTTCTAACATATCCACTTCTTATTTTCACATCAATTATTATATCAATATGCCCATGCCCTTTCTTTTGACACACCTAATTCTAGACAATTTTTTTTTTTTCAAAAAAAATAAAAAAATAAAAAAATTTCAACACTCGAATTCTCAACATAGATATTTTATAGTTGTGTTTACATGTGTGGTAAAATTATCGATCGACAGAAGGATAACCCCGAGATGATCATATCATAACTATTAGAACAAATCGAATTAGATGGTTTTATTTCTCAATCATTATGACGTGTGAATTAAATCGTGTATTATGGTTCGAATTTATAGTCAAATCTATTTTTGATAGGGGCCACTTATAGTTGGATATCATTTTCCCAGTATTTTCATATCCGTGATAGTGAGGAAAGAAGGTTCAATCCTAAATTATTTAAGATAATGAATAGGTGGCCCTGATTCTTTGTCTTAGAATTAATTTTCTCGATGGGGATAGGGATGACTATAACTAAATGGTGGAATGTTACATATCTATTATCTAGCAATTGACTTGAAAAGGAACCCGTTTGAAAAATGATCGTAGGCAGTCTAGTGGATGGCCAAGAGGCATTTTAGGGCTTGTTTGGTTTGGTTTTCAAAAAAATTCAAAAAAAAAATTCAAAAACTGTGAAAAGTTATTTAGTTTAGTTTGAAAAAAAAAAAGTTATGAAAATAAATTATTTATCAATAATTTGTTAAAATAATTAAAATTAAAAATATTATAACCGATAGAAATATGATCTTGAACAAAAGAGATAATAATTATATTTGTTGATTGCATGTGTAGTGGAGAGAATTTGAAAAAATAAAATATAAAAAAATGAATTAAAAATTAAGTTTATGAAATAACGAAAGTCTAATAAGATTATGTGAAATTAATGTGATAGATTAATTATGTGAAAATTATTTTTGATTAGTGTTGTTAAAAGAGTAGTTGTTGTATTTTGTATTTATGAAAAAAAAAAAAAAAGTAAAGAAAAGAAAGAGAGAAAAAGAAAAAAAAAAGCACATAACCAAACAACCCCTTCTCTCCTTTTTGTTTTTTTCATCAGCCTTATTTTACAAATATTTGTCACGGTAGGGAGGAAGGGGAGAATAAACAAAGGAGATTTGTGTGGTGATCGAGTTCAAAAAGGATGAATCGTTTCCCAAAAAGAATTTAGGTTGTGTTTCGTAGATTTAATAAATTTGTAAATGATGGAATTTTCCATCATTTACAAATTATTTATTTGAATAATTATTTTAAATAAAAAAATTTAATTATATAATTTTATAATTTTTTTTATTTGGATAGACAAGTATTTTATACATAATTTTAAAATCTATTAAATTTAGATAATAAAAAATATAAAAATGGATCTCATTATATAATTTTTTTATTTTAGTAACTTAATAATATAATTTTTATACTTATTCTAATAATATAAATTTAATAATAAAATTTTAGTAATTTTATTTTAATTATATTATTTTTATACCTATTGCATAATTTTAATTATACTTTTTCTGTACTGTTTTAATTATATTATTTTATGCCTATTTTAATTATACTATTTTTAAACCTATTTTAATAATATTAGTCTAATAATATAATTTTTATTATGAAATATTTATCTGGAGAGATTTGAAAATAACACATGTTTTGAATGGATTTAAAAAATCCATTTTCACTCTTCGAAATTTTATCTCACATATTCAATAAATTTTACAAATCTCTTTTAAAAATGTCCAAATAAGAGTTTAAAAAAATTTGTAAAATTTCTGTTTTTTAATGGTGAAATCTCTCTTTAAATTACTTTATCCAAATACAACCTTATTTATCATTATTTAATTGATGAGATGACAAGTAAATTGACAATCAATTAAATAGGTCCTATTAAATGACTTAACAATTTTATTTATTTATTTATTTATTTTTTATTATTATTATTATTATTATTATTTGTGAATACAACTTTATCACTACTTAAAGTTACATGTAACTAGATGCATGAACCAACTATTAATCTAAACATTAGATTTTGGGGGGAAAAAGATATTTCTATGGAGAGTGTGGGGGATATCGTAGATAAATTTGTATTGGATTTCATATGGCTAAATTGCATTTGCACCCCTAACATTTGAGCAATATTGCAATCTAAATGTGCTTAAGATGTTTTATTTTTTGTGTATTGTTGAAGTTTGAATTTGTTCTTTAATTGCTTCAAACGACATGTTTGACCATTTTAATTGCAAGAGAAACAACACGTATATCATAATTGATAAAAATAAAAATAAAAATTTAACATCTGTGATACATGTGTTGTTAATCTGACAATCAAGATAGTTGGAACATGCTGATAGAACCAATTAGAGACAAAATTTAAACTTAAGAGATATATTGTTAAAACTGAAACATGAAGTGACATGTTAAAATTTGGGGTGGATATGACAATAAAATTTGGGATGGATATGAAAATAAAATTTCAAAGGAAAAATTGCGAAAATAAAAAAAAAAAACATTTTATTATATAGTCCTTATATATATAAAATTAGAGCAAACTCTAGGGAACATCAATTTTTTGTTTTAAAAAAAAAATAAAAAATTCTTGAAATAATCAATAGGTGGCGTTTGGTAACCGTTTCTGTTTCAATTCCAGCAGTGGGATGGGAATGGGATGGGATGAGAATTTTGTTTTCTTTTTGGGAGTAGAATTGCGTTTGGTAATGATAATTTTTTTTTTTTTTGGGAAGGGAATTGTGTTTGGTAACGATTTTATCCTAAAATCTTTTTTTTTTTTTTTTTTTTTTTTTTGGCCTGATGGCGGTGGCGCCGTCGCCGGCCGGCCGGCAACGGCCGGCGACGGTTCTCCGGCGTCGGAGACGGCGGTACTCCCGCCGGCGATGACCGGACGGCGGTGGTGCCGTCGCCGGCGACTACCAGAAGTGGCTGGAAAAATTCCGGCCGGACGGTGACCGGCGACGGTCGCTGGAGATGACCGGCGGCAGCGGCGGACGGTGACCGGCGACGGTCGCCGGAGATGACCGTCGGCGGCGGGCGGCGGGCGGTGGTCGGCCGGTAGGTGAATAGTGATCATGGATTTTGGGAATGGAATGGGAATAATGAGAAACAACTTTTTTTTGTTTCTTATTTCTTAAGAAAAAAGTGGGCACAATTCTCAAATGGGAATGAAATGGAAACGGAAACAAAAATTACCAAACGCTATTCCCAAACAGAATTCCTAAAAATCTGGGAATGAAATGGGATGGAAATGGTTACCAAACGGGGCCTTAGTGAACTGTTACCCCTAATTTACATTTATTTTATAAATGTTGTCATTCTCTGCAGTTACGACCAACTGTCACTTCCTCAAAAGAACCATCAAACATGAAACTAAATGACAACAAACAAACACCGATTGTGAAGGTTCGCAAGTGATTTAATTTCTAAAATTTATATCATTTTACTCTTCATTTCAACATCTTTAATTTGTTAAATCCATATAGAATATTTATTCTTCAAGAAATTTTCATCGAGTGAATGTTCACTATGAAAGATTGTGCAAGTGAACATTCGTTGTGCAAGTCTCAAATAGTCAACATTGATTTGTTTAGAAAATCTAGTTTTAAAAATGAAAGGGTAAATCAAAATTTATATATGTATTGAACATTTACTATGCCAATACTTTTGGCATGTTATATAAAAATAACATTCATTTGTTTAGAAAATCAAGTTTTAAAAGTGAAAGGGTAAATCAAAATTTATATATGTATTGAACATTTACTATGCCATTACTTTTGGCATTTTGTGTTATATAAAAATAATTTTTGGGCATTTTATGACTCAACTATTAGTAGAACACAATCTTAAATTACAACATATAAATATACCAATATATTTTCTTTGGTGAGAAAATGAATGTAGTATATTTATTTATGAAAAAATTATTTAGAGATAAATTGAAATTATTCATTCAAATACCCACATGAAGATGTTGATTGATGTGTCGGCTGAGTTATCCCACATTGGTCACTGAAGAATATGAAAAATCATTTGTTAATGCTCGGGTTACCTCTTAAAGATAAGCTCTCTAGGGCATTGAATTGATATGGATAGAAAGTAGATTAAAAGCTATGACATAATATATGCCACATGCGCGGACATTACTGTCATTGCCTGCCCACCTACTCAGTCAGGTCGGGCTTGGTCTTGTTGTCTTAGGGTAACACTTAGACTTAGTCTTGCTATCCTTTTAGACAAATCCAAAAATCATAGCTTCGTAACTGTAGGGAGTTATAAAATCTAGAGGCTTTTCATGTGTGTAAGTGGTACGAGTTACAAAATTAACTCCTCAATCTTAATTCAGGAGTTACAAAATTAGTCTCTTCATGATCTTCAGTTACTGATTCTGCTTCCTGTAAATGAGCAGACATTCTTCAGCATATAGGTATCTAATCTTAGCTTGAATTCATTGTTCTTGAGAGAGTCGAACACTTTTATGTTTGTTTAGCTTTTAGTACCAGTAGCTGCCGATCATTGTATCATGAGAGGCAGACACTCATTCAAATCGTAAGTATTGTAGCGGGAGTGAAAATGATTTAAGGAGAAATTGTCAATCAATTGCCTCGATCTCCTTTCTTCTGCTATTCTGTTTTAACTTCTGTTCACGAATACAATAAATGTCTTCTCCTTATTTTACATTCAGTATTTATCAATACATTGTAATACAAATTTGAATTCTTTCATTTTATGTTGTAATATATTAATTTGGAATATTTATGTAAACAATGATTTTGATCTGTTTTATTTTTATTTCTCAAATTTCTTCTCTATAACTAATTAAATAATCAATTATTTAATTAATATCAAAACAACTTTTCTAACAATCTTAACACAGATTTAGTATACATACACAATTTCGATTTTCAAACAGTCTGACAAACGAACTCTAGTTGTTGTGGATTCATGGAAATACTCTGATTTCCTATTCAAAAACTACATCCTAAATGGACTAAGTAGTATACTCTACGTGTATTACTCATTCATGACGACTAACGAACTGTGACAGTCCTTGAAAAATAAGTACAATGCTAAAGATGTTGGGACTAAGAAATTTGTTGTTGGGAGATTTCTATACTACAAAATGGTGGACACAAGAGCAGTCATTAGTCATATTGAAGAGCTCCAAGTTCTATTGCATGATATTCATGCAGAAGGAATGACTATTAGTGAATCATTTCAAGTAGTGCCTGGGATTGAGAACTTGCTATTATTATGGGGTGATTTCAAGAATTATCTCAAGCACAAAAAAAATGAGACAACTCGTAAATACATTTTTCTCAAACCAAGAATCAAAGAAGTGCATCTGATTTCTTGTAAACGTGAGGGTTATCATCCTATAATATCAAAGCCCTAGTCATAGGAAATCACAAAACCTACAAGAAAAGGAAATAATTTGAATCGAGCTCAAGCAAATGAGCCGTGAACAAAATGTTCAAGGGAAATTTTTATACTTGTACAAGTTAGGACACTGTGCTCAAGATTGTCCCAAAAAAGTTATAATAGCAAAGGGTAAAAATCCTAATAACTAGGCTCATGTAACTGAAGTGGAAAACTTACTAATGAGGTTTTCGAGATGAATTTGTCAGCGGTTGTATATGGAATCAATTTCATTGACAATCCTAAAGAATGATATGTGGATACTGGTGCTACCTGCCACATATGCTCAGATAAGAAGATGTTTATCGTTTATCAATTGGTGAAATCTAGGGATAATCTCTATATGAGGAACTCTTCCACTTATAAAGTTTAAAGATAGAGAAAGGTTGTGCTGAAGATTTCATTTAGTAAGGAACTTACTTCGAACCATATACTGCATGTACCATATATTTGTAAGAATCTGGTTTTTTGATCGTTACTGAGTAAGAAGAAATTCAATTTAGTGTTTGAGTTTGACAAATTTGTGCTTACTAAGAGTGATATGTATGTTGTAAAATGCTATATTTTCAAGCTTAATGTTATGATTGTAATCCCAAAGAATAATAATAATAAAGTTAGTACTCCTTTTACTTGTATGATTGAGTCTTCGGATGTGTACAGTCGTTTGAGACATGTTAATTACGATACTATACGTAAGTTAATTACTATAAATTTAATTCCTAAATGTCAAAATAATACAAGTCACAAATATGAGACTTGTGTGGTATCAAAAGTGACTTGAACTTCTTTTCATTCCATCGAACGAAAAATAGAACCTCTAGAGTTAGTACACGCAGATGATTGTACGAGATACTATTATATTTATCTTTCAAAAAGTAAAGATAAAGCATTATACATATTTGTGCATTGTAAATTGAAGTTGAAAATCAACTTAGCAAAAAGATTAAAATGTTGCGAAGTGATAGAGGTGAGGAATATGTTTCATCTTTTGGTGAGTTGTGTGCACAACATAGAATAACTCACCAAACTACATCACCTTATTCACCTCATCAAAATGGAGTTGTTGAGAGAAATGATGAAACTTTGAAAGAAAAGACGAATTCTTTGTTAAGAAGTTCTGATCTACTTTAGAACTTGTGGGGGAGGCTGTTTTAATAGCGAATTTTGTTTTAAACAAATTACCTATATGAGTGAGTAATGGACTAGTTTTGGGAGAATAAAAAGGATAAATTCTATAGAAGCACCCATGAAGTATCAAGGTGTTCGGGGCCAAAATAAACACAACCATATAATGGAAAATGACTAGAAAACAACTGTGCAGTTCCTATTGTCTTGGTTTACATGAACGACCAAAATGTTTAAGATATCATATTCACTGTTTGGCTGAGTAAATTTGATAGATTCTTATTAGGAAATGTTTAAGGGCAAAAGCTATATATCCTGATGTAGTTGTTTTTGTTTGAGCTTTTTTTCTCTGTTGTGAGAGTCTGCATTACATATGCATGTTTATCCAATCAATTTTCATTCATGTGGAGGATTGTTATATAAAAATATATTTTTTGGTATTTTATGACCCAATTATTTGTGGGACTCGATTTTAAATTGTTACAAATAAATATACCAATATATTCTTATTGGTGAGGAAATGAATGTGGTATATTTATTTATTAAAAAATTATTTAGAGGATAATTAAAATTGTTCCTTAAAATACCCACTTGAAGTTATTGATTGATGTGTCGTGTGGTGTGGGTTATTCCACATTGGTCATTGAAGAATATGAAAAGTAATTTGTTAATGCTTGAGTTACCTCTTAAACCCCCTAGGGCATTGAATTGATATGGACAACAAGTAGGTTAAAGACTATAACATTAATAAAGCCATATGCGTGCGTGCGCCACTGCCGCTAACTGACCGTTGATAAGTGTAATTCATCTATTTATTCCCAAGATGGTTTTGGTAGTTTTCGAGTATTTTTATAACGTTTTATTATGTTTTAATACATTTTTATTTATTTTGTTATAAATAAGGTATTTGGGGTGAAAAGGGACTAACACGGTCCAAAAACGAGCAAGTCAGTGGAAGAACGGTGGAGAAAAGTGCAAAAAAGGTCATATTCAAAGCCTGGAACATACAGAGAGTTGCTGAAAGCTCCACCACTGCAGTGGTCACCCGCCAGAATCCTACCGAGCTTTCCATCGCTGCAGCGGTGATCCCACTGCTGCAGCGGTCAGTGCCAAATCTTTTAGGATATTTTGAGATATTTTGGATCCTATAAATATCGTCTCTTCTCTCCCAAACACAGGGTAGACGTTTTTAGGAGTCTTGAGAGCTCCAAGACCATTCAACCAAGAGAAGATCATCAAGGCCAAGAGGAGGAAGCGTTCTCGGAGCGATTTTAGCATCAGATCTTCGGATAACGACTAGTTTCCTCATTTATCTCTTTCTCTTTTAGTTTGGTTGAATGTTGTGAATATGTTTATCTTGTTTCTAGTTGTATATAGGGCTACGACCATGAGTAGCTAAACATATATTGTTTAGGGCTTGATGTACTTCACGAAAACAATGTTTGAATAAATCAATGTTTTGTTAACGGTTGTTCTTGTTTATCCGATTGTGTTTACCGTTATTCCACATTTATATACTTGTTTAGATATATTGAGAATGCAGGGTTTGACACTTGGGAAAGGTAACCTCAGATTTGGACTAGGGTTTAAACACAGCGCAACGATCTAATAACCTGGGAGGGAGTTATAAAGTGTACAATCCATGACGTTGGGGCCAGACTTATGTGACCAAATGTCGTATAGACACTCGAGGGGGACTTGGGTATTGACGCGAAGTCACATATTCATTCACTTTACACTTGGGAGAGGTAATGAATGAAATTTCGATACCGAGATTGTCGGATAGGATGAACGCCGTTAATGTAAACTAGATTGAAACGAACACATTCAAGTGAACGAAGTTAATCCCTAAGCAATAATTTCCCATAAACGTCATACTAGTATATTAGTATAATTAGTTTAATTAACTTAGTTTAATATATTTTATTATAAAAATTACATTTTTATCGTCTAAATAAAGTCAGGTTATGACAATTACGGTACTCAATGATAATCTACACTAATCCCTGTGGATACGATAACCCTTATTCTTCCCACTCTACTAAAACTTGACCCATACACTTGCGGTGAAAGTAGTGACGTAATTACGCGCTACCAAGTTTTTGGTGCCGTTACCGGGGATTGGTTTTTAGATTGTTATTGATATTGTGAGTAAATAACTTAATTTTAATTGAGGCATTTATTTTGTTTATAATTTTTGTTTTATAGTTTTGTTTTTCCTGCATGGTACTTGACAATGTTAGATCAATAAGTGATTTTGCATTTCTTTCAACGAGATTTTGAGCCATTTTATTGTGCTTGGGATCAATACAAGGAATTGCTATTTCAGTTTTTGAACCATCGTTTTCCGAGGGAGTGTCAACTACTGAACTTCCTCGATGGGTTATTAGCCTCAACCAGAAATTGGGTTGAAAGAAAAAATGGTATCACCTCTTTCGGCCAACTAACCGCAGATGAAGCTTATTGGTTGTTGGAAGACATAACCGAGTTTGATTTTCAGAGTTGGAATTATTCAACAAGCTACCAAAGCTTGGGAGATAGTTTCACCATTTTGGAGCCATGGATTGACACTCCGAACCAATATGTTGAGTCTTCTCCCGCCTTGGAAAAAATAATCGCTGAATTTATAGGAGAGACTCAGGGGTTTTGGAGGGAAACAAATGACCAATTAAATGAGTACGAGGATCATTTTGACAATATTGAGACGGTTTATGCCAAAATCTATGTGACCATAGTGTCTTTTCATACGTAAATTGGTCTGCTTGTCAGTTTCATTGAGGCTGAGTTAAAAACAATAGCACTGAGAGACACAAACGCCACATGCATTGAAAGCCACCGTGAGGAACCGGAAATAAGCTGAAGGAGCTCGGGAGAGTTCAACTATGATTATTCAAATGAGACGGGAGCCCAAGCATGGATCGACGATTGTGATTCTTCACCGTTGGAGATCCACATTGTGATGCCACCCCCGATCCAAGACGATCACATCTACGAGGATCCGATGTGGCTCACTTATCCTGCACTGCCATTTGCAATGCTCTTTCATACCACCAAGTACATGAGTTGGTGAAGAGTCTTGTTGAAAGCTTGGACCAAACAATGACAAATCTCGCCAGTCTTGAGGGCATACTGAACCAAGACTCATACGTGGTGTTGGACGACACATGTTATGGGTGAAAACCGTTCTTTGATAAACACTTCTCTACGTTAGGCTGAGGACAATAAACCAAATGCTTCTTAGGAGGCAACCCAAGTCTAAAATAAATTAGATCTATCACCGTCGACTTCATTTGGAGGCGAGATTGTCTCGCCTCCCAGGTACGTGTTCTAAACCCCCTTCGTCGGCATGCTTTATTTCAAATGTTGTGATTGATGATTGAGACATTTTGGACATTGACCATTTTAAGTTTGGGGGTGATGTTTAGTATGTTAGTAATATAGTTTAAGTTTAAAGGTTGCTTAGTTTATTGTATGCATGTTTGGTTAGTGCAGAATGTGTTTATTTTTGTAGGATGTTGTTGTGTGCTGAGTTTTGTGTTCATCTAGACCATTACCCGATGATGATATTATCCCCTGGTTGTTTATTAAGGTCAAGGGTAATGCCCATTCATGTGTGTTCTATTTGCTTGGCATGTCGTTTTGGTGAAAGTTATTGTGGATCCTAATTTGCACGAGTACGTAGACTCAATGTATAAATATTTGATTGATTTGAGGCCAATTATCCATTAGCCAAATTCATGACAATTTAAGGATTCTAGAACCTGATTGGGGGAAACTTGAGACGAAATCGTAGGCGAGGTAGTTCAGGAGACGTGATTTAGGCATTCATTTGATTCGCTTGAGCCTTTGAATGTTACATTGCTATATGTTTATCCCTCATTACCCTGTCAAAGCCTATAAGCCGTTTCAATTTTGAACGCATAACAAATATCCTGGCTAATTGAATTCTTTCCAAACCTAAGTCGCTAAACTGAAGGCACAATTTGAGTGAATCAAGTTATCATTCGTGTATGCTACTTGAAGTGAGCGGTTGAGTTTAGGGCGAACTTTTGATTGATTCGGTATTCGAGTACTCACTTGTCATTTTTCTTTCATTTTAACCACGCCTGTGAAATTGAAATAATCGAATAAGTTTGGGGGTATGGTATGTTAAAAAAAAACATATGTAAATATAATTAATTTTCTGTTTATTTTGACAAGTGAGTACGTCGGTCTTAAATGTATGTTCAAGGTTGTTTCAAATTTATCTATGGGGGTTTGAGAGTGATTTTGTGCCAATCGTTGTACCTTGGGTATTGTTGAGTTAACGATGTTAACCTGTTTTATATTCCCGATATACCCTTGGCCAAATGTTCCAAACCGAACCAAGTCCTATTGATATTTTTGAACTTCCAAGCCTATATTAGTGGAGAGTGGAACCCAGTCAGGCGTATGAAAATCCTAATCCTTTATGGTTTAAGTCATGAGCTTCGTTGGTGGATAATCCAATTCGATTGTTAGATAGTTGTATTATTGAGTTTCGCACACACACGTTGAAATGATCTAGAATGGTGTTTACCATTATTGAATGTTAAAATTCTAGAACATCACATGATTCGTTTTACTCCTAAACTCGATATGATTGGGGGTTGTTGAGAGAAAAATATTTTGGTCGATAGTTGAATTCAAAACTCGCATATCGTTATGTTTAGGTTGTTTGTGTTTAGGTTGTTTGTATTAGTTATTTTGTTGTATTTTTTATTTTAGTGTGAGTGATTTTCTCGAGGACTAGCCAAATTCAAAGTTTGGGGGTATTTGATAGGTGTAATTTATCTATTTATTTTCAAGCCGGTTTTGATAGTTTTCGAGTATTTTTTATAAAGTTTTATTATGTTTTAATACACTTTTATTTATTTTGTTATAAATAAGCTATTTGGGGTGAAAAAGGATTAAAACGATCCATAAATGAGCAAGTCGGTGGAAGAACGGTGGAGAAAAAGTACAAAAAATGTCATATTCAAAGCTTGCATCCACCGCTGCAGCAGTGAAAATACAGAGAGTTACTGAAAGCTCTACTGCTGCAGCGTTGAAACCATCACTGCAGCGGTGAAAATGCAGAGAGCTCCACCACTGCAGTGGTCACCCGCCAGAATCCTATCGACCTCTCCATCGCTGAAGCGGTGATCTCACCACTGTAGTGGTCAGTGCCAGATCTTTTAGGATATTTTTAGGATATTTTGAGATATTTTGGATCCTATAAATATCGTCTCTTCTCTCCCAAACACAGGGTAGATGTTTTCGGGAGTCTTGAGAGCTCCAAGACCATTCAACCAAGAGAATATCATCAAGGCCAAGAGGAGAAAGCGTTCTCGGAGCAATTTTAGCGTCAGATCTTCGGATAACGACTAGTCTCCTTGTTTCTCTCTTTCTCTCTTAGTTTGGTTGAATTTTGTGAATATGTTTACCTTGTTTCTAGTTGTATATAGGGCTACGACCATGAGTAGCTAAGCATATATTGTCTAGGGCTTAATGTACTTCACGAAAACAATGTTTAAATAAATTGATGTTTTGTTAACGGTTGTTCATGTTTATCCGATTGTGTTTACCGTTATTCCACGTTTATATGCTTGTTTAGATATATTGAGAATACGGGATTTGACACTCGGGAGAGGTAACCCCAGATTCGAACTAGGGTTTAAATATAATGCGACGATCTAATAACCCGGGAGGAAGTTAGAAAGTGTGCAATCCGTGACGTTGGGGCGAGATTCATGTAACCAAGTGTCGTTTAGATGCTCGAGGGGGACTTCAGCGTTGACGCGAAGTCACATATTCATTCACTTTACACTCGGGAGAGGTAGTGAATGAGATTTCGATACCGAGATTGTCGGATAGGATGAACGCCGTTAAGGTAAATTAGATTGAAACGAACACGTTTAAATGAACGAAGTTAATCCCTAGGAAATAATTTTCCATAAACGTCATACTAGTATATTAGTTTAATTAGTTTAATTAATTTAGTATATTAATATAAAAAAACTACATTTTTATCGCCTAAATAAAGTTAGGTTATGATAATTACGGTTATCAATGATAATCTACGCCAATCCCTGCGGATACAACAATCCTTACTCTTCCCACTCTACTAAAACTTGACCTGTACACTTGCGGTGAAAGTAGAGACGTATTTACGTGCTACCAACCGTCCACTCGGTTGAGCTCGAGCCTGTGCCTGGGTCCGAGTCTACATCTTAGATTTGGGCTTGGGTTCGGGCTTAGGCTTAGGCTTAGGCTTGGGCTTGGGGTATTGCGGGATGCTTAACTTGGTCTTGTTATACTTTTAGACAAAATTCAAAAATCAGATTCATCTCAAACAAAGCCTAATTGTTCACTTTTGTAACTATAGAGAGTTACAAAACCTAGAGGCTCTTCATATGTGTAACTGGTAGGAGTTACAGATTAACTCCTGGATCTTAATTCAGTAGTTAAAGAATTGATCTCTTAATTATCTTCAGTTATTGATTTTGCAAAGGGCATACATTCCTCAACATATAGGCATTCAATCTTAGCTTGCATTCATTGTTCTTGAGAGAGTTCAATAATTTATGTTCATTGAGCTTTTGGTTTCCAGTGCTGGTACCATTAGCTGCTGATTGTTGTATCTTGAGAGGTAGACGCTCATTCCAACCGTAAACATCGTAGCGAGGGCGAAATCTCATTCCTTCTAGTATTCTGTTGTTATTTATGTTCGCTAATACAGTAAGTGTCTTCTTCTTATTTTACATTAAGTATTTTATCAATACACTCTAATACAAATTTGAATTATGTTATTTTATGTTGTAATTTATTAACCTGGAAAATTTTCGTAAACAACGATTTCGATCTTTTTTTATTTTTATTTCTCAAATTTATTCTCCATAATTAATTAATTTTTTTTTAATTATTTAATGAATATCAAAACCACTTTTCTAACATTTTGTTCATCTAAATAATAGTAGTGAACAATAGTTGTCTCATGTAAGTTACAACTACTATTAGCGTTATTAGTAAATATTCACAAGGTGCATTTCACGTTCAAATGTTTTTGAACATATTTAATAATAATCCATCCTTGAATAAGTAAACATTCACTCGTTTTTAATGGTAATATTCAATTTGAAAAAGCAAACACCGTTGTTGCTGGCATTAGTAATGAACATTCACTGTTTAAAATTCATATTCTTATGTTTCTGCATGTATTTTGAGATTGATTCTTCATTGGATAAGTAAACATTTGCTTGTTTTCTATAGTGAGACTCAATGTGAAAAGTTAATTATTGTAATTGGCAGTACTAGCGAACATTCAATGTATTTGTTACACATTCTAAAGTTGTTGCATATATTTGAGAATAATCCATCATTTTTAAGCAAACATTTTCAAATTTGCTATAATAACATTTAAATGTGACTAGAGAACCTACGATTAATGATAATCAACTATCTTTTAAAAATTGTCAGATATACTAACATTGAAATTAATATGTCAATAGTGAATGTTCACTATTGTTCCTTAAGATAATTTTACTTCAAATGTACTTCATATTTATTATTAAATAGGATTGTATTACCCAAGTCAACCAAAACAAAAGAAAACAACCAAACTGAACACAAATTATATCCTTTACAAACCAAATTTATTAGAGAATTTTTTAAGTTATTGAGAAAACATTTACAATTTTTTTTACTATAATAAATATGAAAAATATAAAAAATTGACCAACAATAGCATTGCAAGACTTCTTATTATGGGGATGATGACGTTTGCATATGCTACACTGTACCTTCGAAACATCATCACTAGAAGGGATGCGTCTTTTTCTTGGTTAACCAGGTTTCTTTTCACTAATTAGAGAAATTATTACAACTTCTACTTCATTCCACTCGAGTTTTTCAAAAGTAGGCATTGTATATTATCTCATAATATTTCTTATAGTAATCAACAAAAAATATATTTTTGCAAACGAGTAAATATTTTGTCCACTTTTTTGAATTATAGCACAAGCATGAGAACACAAAAAATTGTTTCAATACCAATTAAAACATGTGTAATTCATATTTTTCAAGTTAACTAAAACAGAGGGACATGAGTGAACTCTATAAATATGATTTCTACACTTTATAACCAACCAACTATGTTCATCCCAAATTATATTACCAATCACCTCATGCCAATAAGGACAAATTACTCAAGTCATTATATGAAACTCCGTCATACAAAAATAATCATGTACATACAATCAGTAACATTAAAATGATAATGCATGGCAAATATTAGTTAACGTTCACTTTAATATCAATCAGTTAATGTTAACTAGATAAGAAAAAACATCATTCGTCATTCAATTGAACATTTACTAATCGACTCAATCATATCTAAAAGATAGTGCATGTGTATTTACCAGTTAACGTTCACTATACATATTTAAATCAATTAACGTTCACTAAATACAATTATGAACGTATTTCGTCATTTAATTCAAGATTCACAAATCGACTCAATCGCAATAAAAATACATTGCATTGTCATCTACCAATTAACTTACTATATATATATATATATGTTGGCCCGGTGAGCTACTCAAGAGGATGAGTGAATTGGGTAGTTATAAAAATTCAAACAAATTTCTTATCTTTCAATACTTAAATAATCAAATAATCAATTTATCCTAAATCAATTATTATCTTTATAACGCAGGGAATAAGTGTTCAAATCTAGGTGCATAACCAAACAACAAAATGTAAATGAAGTAAACAATACAGCACACAAGGATATATCATGATTCATCAAGTTACTCTTGGCCGATCCACTTCTCAGATCCCCACTGAGATTTGCACCCACTAAATCACTTGATCCATTTACTAGGTAGGAATCAAACCTTTACAATGATTATTTTATCAGGCTCAGAATCAGCCTTTACAATTATTATTTTCCCAGACTAAGGAAGAACCTTATCTTTTTACCAAACTAAAAATTAACCTAATTTTATTCAGGAGGAATCACCATCTAATCATTTTTTCAGGCATAAGAATAACCTTATCTTTTTATTAGATTCAAGACTAACCTAATCCTTTCATAGGTTAAGGATCAAACCTCACAAAACACTCTAAATATCATTTTCACCGGTAAGGATGGAATCATTACAATTCACTCACAATTAATTCTAATTAGGAAGAATTAAATCTAATTCTTTTCAAGGAAAAAGAATAACCTAACTTTTTTGTATCTTAGGTAAAGATCAAATCTCAATTTTTTTTTTCGAAAAAGATTGAAACCCAAGTTACCCTGACTAGATACTCCCAATAGTATCTAATCCGCACAAAGTTAAAAAAAAATAAAAAATAAAAAATCAATGAGTTTTTTCCAACTTGGAGTTTCTACCACCTTAAACTAATTAAAATCAATTAATGTGCCGATAATTACTAGTGATATAAATTAAGTAAGGAATTCAATATCTGATTATAATATTGTAAGTAACACAAAATTGAGCACGTAATCAGATAATCACAAAAATCGTTTTAAAAAGAATTTTTATACTCTTAAAGTTCAAAAACGTTTTTAATACAATCTTATCAACCAAGCAAGTATAATAATATCAAATCAAAATAAGAAATAATAGCTTAGAAAGATCTCACCAGGAAAACACCGAAAGATTGAAATCAGAATAGCAAGACAACACAAATTCGGTGACACTGACTCAATCAATATTTTAACTCAAGAACTTTGCACACGATAATCTCACAATTGATCTCTTGAATATATCTTAGAATAAAAACTCTTAGAATGCTCAAGAATTGAAAGTTCTTGATTGATGTGATACATGATATGTAAAAATCGCAAGTCTATTTAAGCTGAATTTAAACAGGCCATCTAATGGTTAGTTTCCTCAAGATATGATATTTGAATACACCTATAGACCCCCTATATCATTACTATTCATTTATGATTTAATTCACTCAGATATAGCTTTTAAAACATTTAATTTAGTCCCCAAATTAATTTTCAATCCCAAATCGTATATATAGGAAGTATTAAATGAACTAAATTGAGAAACACTTTAATTTTATGAATCATATCTATAGGGATACTAAATAAGTGTATCATATTTTCAATATATCCAAATCCCCAAAATATCTCACTCAGATATCTAAAAAACGGTTAGTTAACAGCTATTTTTTGAACAGATCCTCAAAATCCTTGAAACTGTAACTACATAGTTGGTTGACCGACCTCCATACCATCGGTCAACCGATGGATACAGGGTGCTAGCTAAGCCTTGTTCAAACACTGGTTGGTTGACCGATCCCTGATAGGTCGGTTGAGCGATCGATTTAAGATGCTCTTCTAGGCCTAATTTCGGCCCTAGTCAGTTGACCAATCACCTATGGTCGGTTGACCGATGGATACAGAGAGTTTCACTTCGGTCCATTGGTTGACTAATCTCCCCTGGTTAGTTGACCGATTGATTCAGAGACTTTTCAAATTTCCAGCCCATGCTTATTGGTTGACTGATCCCCTTCTAGTCGGTTGACCGTTTAATGCTGGAACACCTCATCCTCAAATTATTTTAACTCCAAACTTTGATGTTTTAAACCCTTTAACCGATTTCTTTTCTCGGTTAACTTAATTGACGCTAATATTCAATTTTAAACATTGATCTTAATTAGGTCAATTTTCATTTTTCAATTTCACATTGGAGCAAGTAATTGAACACTAATTAGGACAACCTTAATTTCATCAAATTAAATACACATAAATATTACTTATTAATTTGTATCGTGTGTGATCCTAATCGGGATACATTAAGAGTAAAAGAGATTTAAGTTATTTTCACCTAATTTCTTCATAATCTTCATGTCTTTAATGTTCGTTTCTGCATCTTTTCTAATTACTTTATCATTTGATCTTGAATGGAACTCTTAAACTGAAATACTCAATAAGCACGTTAGTTTCACAAAAAAATAAAATAAAAAATTAACCCTTAATTGTCCATCAAAATCTCGGGATTAATAATCTCCCTCTTTTTGATGATAACAATTCACTTTGATGTTTTTTTCAAAACAAGAATATACCCACGCTCCCCCTAAATCTGAGGACTAGTTTTTTAACTCGTTAAAGCACAATCATGAAAATAATTCAATAAAGTTATTAGATATTCAACAAAGCACAAAATATGATCAATTCAACAAAATTCTCCCATTTTATTAGTGCAATACTTAGGCGAACAAATCCTAAATATTAACTAACTCTTTTTAGACACAATAATGATTTCCCCTTTGTCAATTCAATTCAATTCAATAAACATCAAACATATTCTTCCCCTTTGTCATCTTAAAAAGTGAGGAAGAAGAACAAAACATCAAACATATTCTTCTCCTTTGTCATCTTAAAAAGTGAGGAAGAGGAACAAACTCATCATTCTAGGTAAACATCATTGTGCCTAGCTAATCCTAAATTTCGAACAATTCTCATAAACTGATCTTCCGCTAAACGTTTAGAGAATATATTGGCAAGGTTTAGTAAGTTGTTTTCACCTAATTTCTTTAAAATCTTCAATATTTTTTATCTCTTTAATGTCCATCTCTGCATCCTTTCTAATTACTTCATGATTTTATCTTGAATGAAATCTTAAACTGAAATACTCAATAAACACATTAATTCCACGAAAAAACATTAACTTTTAATTCTTTGTCATTCCATTGAAAATTTACTGATTAACTCAATCACAATCAAAACACACTGCATGGCCTCTACGGTTAACATTCACTATATTATAGCTTAGTGAACATTCCCAGCATATAAATTAAACTGGATGCATAATTCATATGAATATTCATTGATGCCCATTCATGGACATTAACGCAAACAATAACAATTATGAACAACAATTATAAAATATTTATTTTGTGAATGTTCACTATTATTTGATAATCTTGAATCCAAATCCTAGCTACGATATAACAGAGTATTCATCAACACATGAAAATCATAACATAAGCAAGAACATGGCATTTAATAAGAGAAATTTCAACAATTCAATATCAAACATATTAAATCGAACATATACTCAAAAAAACGAAACAATCACTACCAATTTCACTAAACAAAAAGGAATATTGAACCTAAATCAAGCGAAATGCTCGCTAATTTTTTTGATAATTGATGATTTTTGGAAATGGTGCTATAAGAATACGAGGGACAAACTTGCCATGAACTTCGACCGATTTTGCACTCTTAATCTTGAACACAATTAATGACAAGAGAGGACACTTCAAAAACAAACTTTAAACACTCAATTGTCATCAGACAGACAGAAAAATCTTCAAAAATTATAATTGTATGGCATACAATTGTTGTGAGAGAAACAAAAAAAAATCTTTAAAACCTATAATTGTATGGCATAGTAATTTTAGCTGATAGCAAAAATGAAATGAGATAATTATTAAATTCAAATTTAAAAATTATGAAAATAGTAATGACTGCATGAATAATTGAATCATAATTTATCATAACTGAAAATTTTCTAAATTTAATGCTAACGAGAGGAAAAAACAATGTACTCTTATTGTCATGATATTTCACTAAACAAATGACTTAAAAATAAACTGTGTTCGACGGAGACTAATAATAATTAACTAAAATTGAACCCTCAATAGTTTCTATATTATCTTTCTGGATAAAACATTAAAAATGATAAGAAAGAAAAGGGAAAGGCCACTCCAAATTCCACGGCTGCAAAATATAATTTAGGCATAAGATAATGCATACGTCTTGAAGATGCTACTAGAACCGTCTCAATTAATGTCTCATTTACTTTAGTAGAAATTGGATAAACAATGGAACAATAATTTTGTTTCATCCTCAAAATGTTATTTTTGAAATTTTCAAATAAATTAATTTTTTTTTTCTCCTGTATTTATAAGTCTTCTAATTTTTTTTTAAGAACGAAAATACCGGTCTATATTTAAGGATGAACCAATAGTCCTTTTATATTCTATTTTTTGTAAGGTAGTGTTGGACCGCTCTTAACATAAAAAATTAGCTCATGAGGTGAAATTTTTTGTCACACTTATAATCTGACCATGAGTCATTTTTACATACGAAAATGGGATAAGCTCAATAATTTCCCTCTCATACATCAGATTTTTATCAGTTAACTCCCGATCAATTTTTTCTTTTGTGGTTATTGAACCAAAATTGTTTTAATCTGGGCTCTGATATTAGTGTAAGGTGGTCATGTTCCTCTCTTAATTCTAAAACGTAACTCATTCCCTTGCATAAGGATAAATCTAATATTTTATATATTATCAAATAAGAGTAGAGGATTAAAAAGAAAGGGAAAAGGTCAAATATAATTAATAAAGAGCATACATGTTGATTACAAGTTGAAGGTCTCATAATGTGTCGGCCACCTAAACACAAGAATGTGGAAGACTATGAAAGTTTATTGTACCCAAAAGCTAAAAAAGATATCAACATGTAGCTTTGAAAACTATACATATGGTAGGCTAATTGCACTTTACTCCACATGAGTTTGGCTATAGTTGAATTCTTTTCTTTGGTTATACAATTTTTTTTTTCTAAATTTTTTTTTAGAATTTGTTTTTCCGTATGACTAATTGATTTCGGTCAATTTTGTTATCATAATTAAAATTAACATAATAAGGAGAATGATATATTGCACTTTGCACTCTGGAAGTTCAAGTAAGATTGTGCGTTGCCCCCACCTCCGGCGACAATTTGACTAAAATCACTCAATTGGAACAAATTGATATTAAAATTAAATTTCAAGTGGTAATTTCTAAAACTTAGGATATCAAAGTATGATTGATCCTGAACTTTAAGGGTACAAAGTGTAATTTAGCCTATCTAATAATATACATATTGATCCTAATACTAGTAATTTATTAAAATTTAATTAGGTCGGCTGCCCATTCATGGAGTAAATTATGGAACCATTCATTAACGAGGACAATGCAAACCCATACGTATTATTTGACCTCATTATTTAAATACAAGTAGAGAGAGAGAGAGAGGTTCCTTCATATTCACCAACCTCCTTTCTATGATTCTATAAATGGCAATGGAATATGGAGAGTTCTTTACCTACTAAATATTATTTTTTTTTAAAAATTACTGAAACAATTAGTATTTCAACTTAATTACATCAAGCAAGCATCCCGGCCTTCACAAGA
Source organism: Eucommia ulmoides (assembly GCA_016647705.1). Taxonomy (NCBI): domain Eukaryota; kingdom Viridiplantae; phylum Streptophyta; class Magnoliopsida; order Garryales; family Eucommiaceae; genus Eucommia; species Eucommia ulmoides. Next base: position 36,796,415 of record CM028331.1, read on the forward strand.
CCGGGATAAAAAAAAAAAAAAAAAATTTAATTTGTTTTTATTATTTTGATCTCGGTCTTCACAAAGCCGGGATCAAAATATATAAACTTTTTTTTTTTTAAATCTTGTTATACACAACAGCCCACAGAGAGAGAGAGCGGAGAAAGGTTGAGGCATAAACAATGTTTTAACACTTTTTACTCCTGAAATTTCAATGTTATTAATAAATAATTTTTTATATTTTTTTACACTTTATTAATAATTTTTTTTTACTCTTGAAAATGATTTTTCACACTTTATTTTTATTTTATTATTTATTCAATTCAACTAATAAAGAATTTTAATAGAAATATATATTTTATTATTTATTATATCATGAAAATTCTTTTTACCAAATTAAATTTTTAGTTCACCGAATGAGGTATCATGTTGACTAAATTCAATTTGGTCAACCAAAATTAAATTTGGTCGACCGAATGAGACATCCTGCAGACCAAATTTAATTTAGTCGACCAAATTCTATTTTTGGTAGATCGAATGGGACATCTCGCCAACCAATATAATTTTGAAGGACCAAATTCAATTAAAGTAATAAAGATTTTTCATGGAGATATTTACTTCATTATTTATTATATCATGAATTTTTTTTTTTACCAAATTGAATTTTTGGTCGACTGAATTGAATTTTTAGTCGACCGAATGGAACATCCTGTTGACCAAATTCTATTTGATCTACCGAATTCAATTTTTGGTCGACCGAATTGAATTTTTTGTCTATCGAATGGGACATCCTGTCGATCAAATTCTATTTGGTCTACTGAATTCAATTTTTGTTTGACCGGCCAAAAATTGAATTCAATCGACAGGATATCCCGTTCGGTAGACCAAAAATTCAAGTCAGTCGACCAAAAATTGAATTCGGTAGACCAAATAGAATTTGGTCGACAGGATATCCCATTCGGTCGACTAAAAATTCATTTCGATTAACCAAAAATTCAATTTGGTCGACATGATGCCCCATTCGGTCGACCAAAAATTAAATTTGGTAAAAAGAATTTTCGTGATATAATAAATAATAAAGTAAATATTTTCATGAATTTTTTTTATTACTTTAATTGAATTTTGTCTTTCAAAATTATATTGGTTGGCGGGATGTCCCATTCGGTCTACAAAAAATAGAATTTGGTCTGCAGGATGTTCCATTCGGTCGACTAAATTTAATTTTGGTTGACCAAATTGAATTTAGTCGACAGGATGCCCCATTCAGTTGACTAAAAATTTAATTAGGTAAAAAGAATTTTCATGATATAATAAATAATAAAGTAAATATTTTCATGAAAAATCTTTATTACTTTAATTGAATTTTGTCCTTCAAAATTATATTGGTTGGCGGGATGTCCTATTCGGTCTACCAAAAATAGAATTTGGTCTGCAGGATGTTCCATTCGGTCGACTAAATTTAATTTTGGTTGACCAAATTGAATTTAGTTGACAGGATGCCCCATTCAGTTGACTAAAAATTTAATTTGGTAAAAAGAATTTTCATGATATAATAAATAATAAAGTATATATTTCCGTCAAAATTCTTTATTAGTTGAATTGAATAAATAATAAAATAAAAGTAAAGTGTGAAAAATCATTTTCAAGAGTAAAAAAAAAATTATTAATAAAGTGTAAAAAAAATATAAAAAATCATTTATTAATAACATTGAAATTTCAGGGATAAAAAGTGTCAAAACATTGTTTGTGCCTCAACCTTTCTCTGCTCTCTCTTCTCTTTCTCTGTGTGGGCTGTTGTGTATAACAAGATTTAAAAAAAAAACTTATATATTTTGATCCCGGCCTTGTGAAGGCCGGGATCAAAATAATAAAAAAATAAAAATAAAAAAAATAATATTTTTTTTTTCTTGGCCTTGTGAAGGTCGGGATGCTTGCTTTATGTAATTAAGTTGAAACACTAGTTGTTTCAGTAATTTTTTTTTTTGAAAAAATATTAAGTAGGTAAAGAACTCGGAATATATATGGATGCCTGTAGGGGGCAGACCTATGCAGAGGTGTAACGTCATGTTATTTTACATGATCATTAGGAATTTTCCCATTCTAAAAATGTTATATCCATTTTTAAATTTATAAATATAAAAAATATAATAAAAAATAAAAATAATGATTAATAAAGTACATATACAAAACTTAAATGGTACTGTTGGCGTGAGTATATGTCAAAACTCATCAATGAGCTATTCCCCAACCACTATTAATGAACTCTTCCCAATCACCTAATCTCCATTAATGAGCTCCCCAACTATTTTCATTTAATGTAGTGATTGTATCTATATATGGATGTAAATAATCAATTAGTAGAAAATAGAATCATTCTATCTATCTTATTTGTTTTGATATGGCATTAGTGCCAAGATCCAAACCAATTTTTTCTCTCAGATCTGTAAGTTCCTTCTTCTGCTGTTCACTTCATTTTCTTTAATGTCTGGTGCTCCATTCTAATTTTTTATCATACATTTCAAAACGTTTTTACAAAAAGATTCCAACGACATATCATAAGACTATTTCCGACGACCCACGCACCCTCATGCGCTTCTTGAAACCTTGCCCAGAAAATTACCGATTCGACCAATAGAACTCTATTTTTGAAATAATTTCTAGTTCAGATTTCAAATCTGAGATCATATCTGAACTCCTCTTTCCAAAATGATTCTATCAACATATCACGAGACAAATTCCAAAGCTTCATGCGCCCTCACGCGCTTCTTATTTTTTCTAGCGTCGCTTCACGCGCTGCTTCCCAGCCCCATGCGCAGACCGGTTCATCTGTTTTGTTTTTTGGTCCGGTTCAACCACTTTTTGATCGGTTCTTGAATATTTAAGATCGATTCCTAGCTTATTTCGATGTTCCCAATCCAACAGTGGTGTCGGTTTTTCAAAATATTATTTCTATAGTATAGTTCCTTTTATAGACTGGTTCATTGTCAACCTTTTCTGTCTGATTTACTACCAATTTTTCCAGTTCTTTTATCGTTTACACCGGTTCTTGTTTTTTTTTGGTGTTCTAACCAATCTCGTCTCCATTTATGGCTGATACAGACTCCCATACTAATGAATGTTCATCTTCTTCTATCCTAGCTGAGTTGACCACGAAAATAGCTGAAGTTTTAAGCAAAACTTCAACTCTAACCTAAACCTCCGATATTACTACCGCACCGACCGACATCAAGTTGGATGGAACCAACTATGCTCTTTGGTCCTAGGTGGTCGAGATGTATATCTCAGGCAAAGACAAACTGGGATACATAAACGGTGATCTACCACAACCTCCTCAGATGGACCCTACCTTTTGATGATGGCGTACTGACAATGCTATTGTTAAAGGATGGTTGATTAATTCCATGGACTCCTTTCTTCTTAGTAACTTCATTCACTACCCAACAGCCAAGTTGGTGTGGCATGTAATTGCTATTACATACTTTGATGGCGGCATCACCTCCCAAGTGTATGACCTGTGGCGAAGCATGACCTGCCTTAAACAGGCTGGCGGCTCTCTTGAAAAATTCTACAATGATATTCAAGGTCTTTGCCGTGAAATTGATTTCCATCGTCCAAACCTAATGGAATGCCCAACCGATATTCAACACTACAATACCCTAATTCAGGAAGATCGAGTATATGTATTCTTGGATGGTCTCGATAACCGCTTAAACCATATAAGGAGTGATGTCCTATAGATAAAGCCATTCCCAACAGTAGAGCAAGCCTATGCACACATCCGGAGAGAAGCTCTTCGTCAAGCAGTGATGACAACAAATAGCCCCAATGATATACCAAGAGCTGGTCTGGCGTCCAAAAGTCTCAAGCATGGCTTGCAGCTTCAAACATCCTCTGGATCTCTCTCTCTCTCTCTCTTCATGGTGGCAAATCCGGTTATAACTCCAAATCTTGAGCCATCTTTGATTACACTAAATGCTCTCACTGTGGGAGTACAAAGCATACTCGTGAGACTTGCTTCAAGCTTCACAGGTATCCTGATTGGTGGAACGAATTCTAGGCTTGGAAGCGCTGTGATGGAGCTTGGAATAATGATAGCACTAGAAATGTTGTGGTGGATGCAACAAAATCACATCTCTCCCTTACTCCAAATGATAGTCCAAACTCTAACCCAGGTAATGCTCTAATTGGTTCTGATCGGGAGGCTGACTGCCATGCTTGGATACTTGATTCTGGAGCAACGGACCATATGACATTTGATGCAAATGATTTTTCTCAGCACTCCCCTCCTCAACGAACTAGCATTGTCAATACTAATGGATTCATCTATTTGGTAACAGGGGCTAGGTCTGTGATGTTGTCACCAACCCTACCATTACCTAATACTTTACTCGTGCCTTCTTTATCTCATAAGTTACTATCTGTGAGTCAAGTTACTAAAAATTTGAATTGTGTTGTGCTAATTTATCTTGCGTTTTGTCTTATTCAGGATATTCTTACTAAGGAGATCATCGAGCGTGGAACTAGGAGGGGGGATTGTAAAGCCTAGTTCTTGCGCATACCTATATTTCTAGTTTCATTTTAGAATACTTTGAAAAATAAAGCGGTGCATTGTGTTATTTCATATTTACTTTAAAATAATAATAATAATATTATGGGTCAATTATCATTTTTTAAAAAATATTAAATTTTGTTATAAATCGTCGGGGTGCGTGGTTTTGAGCTGAAAGATCGGTTTAAAGGTGTTTACTGTCTTTTATGTAAATTATTAAATTATATTTTCGTATTAAATTAGAAAAAAAATGTTAATGTAAATGGACAATTTTATGATGTTAGATGGATCAAGTAAAATTTTAAAGGTGAAAAAGGATTTTTATTATCCTGTTATGCCATAATCGTCTCGTCAGGAAGGCATGTCTTACGAGATGTGGTTGGTCCTTACAAGAGGGTATATCTTGTAGGATGTTGTTTGTTGCAACCCACCCTGGTTACCCGATCCACAGGGGCCAGTGTGACAACGACACAACTTATCCAAAAATAACTAACATTATTTAAAATAACTTACACATACATATTTTTTTTTTACTAAGGCCAACAAAATACATATACCCCTTCTTTTGGGAATTCTCTTGATCTTACAACAAAAGTATTAGTTCATTTTAGCCAACCAACATATACAACCCAAACAAAAAATCACTGTCAAGATATTCCTCGCTACGGCCCTTCCGGATTCGACCTACTGCCAGTAGGGGACAAAAGTTTCTCTACAGCACCTACGAGTGTACTGCCTTCTTAGTAATTTAAAATATATTTTTGAAATAATAATAATACATTCTCAATACCTTTTAAAAGGGATCAAACGTAATTATACAAATACCATAAACACATCTTCTTAAAACAAACAGTGAAAATAAATAAACGAATATATATAAATATCTTTCCAATCCATTCAATGTAAAACCATATCAATCACTAAATGCAATAAATCGCCAATCTTAATAAAAACACCGCATTTCAAAGTTTACTTATCACCCACATACACACCAACTAAACTATAGTGATCGTTTTAACCTCACGATCGGGAGTTGCAACGGTACCATAACCATCCGTAGGATATGCCTTCCTAGCGGACCTAACTGCGTAGATCCCACCACCTAAGCGGAAATACACCGCCTAGGTGAACAGGAAATTTCTTGCTCTCTGTTCTTTTACTGCCTAAGCGAACTTCCACCGCCCAAGCGATCCTGCGATTTCTTGCTCTCTGTTCTTTTACTGCCTAAGCGAACTTTCACCGCCCAAGCGATCCTGCTATTTCTTGCTCTCTATTCTTTTACCGCCTAAGCGAACTTCCACCGCCCAAGCGATCCTGTAATTTCTTGCTCTTTGTTCTTTTACCACCTAAGCAAACTTCCACCGCCTAAGCGATCATTGCTTCGTCCCTAACAGAACAGAATAGAACAGACTAGCCCTTTATCCCTTCGCGTCACCAGCTCCGGTCCTGAAATTCCTCACTCCACCTCCACGATCAACGATCCCAAATTTACAACTGATACTACCAACCTCATTCCCTTCAACCCAACTAAAACACCCACTAAAACAACACCCCAACCCACCGGATGCAACCCCAAACAACAAAACAGAGCACACACCCTTCACACACATATACCAGCTTCCATATGACCCCCAAAAATGTCATACTTACATACTCTTATAGCCCAGATGACCATCAACCCTGAGAAAACACCCTGAACCATCATTAGTGATCTTCGACAGCTTTTCCGATGGCTTCTTCTCCTTCACTCTTCTCTCTCTCTCTCTCTTGGTTTTTCTTCTAGAATGATGGTGATCCTTGATTACCACGTTTATGTATATATATATATGGATTTGTGGAGCAAACCATGCCACATTGCCACTTCCTCTCTTTCTCTCCCATTCCTCCTGTCGTGGTCTCAAGGCACAAACACACATGCACACTTGTGTATATATATATATATATATATAATATCTTTAGTAAAAAAATACTCTTCCCTCCCCAAACTTCTAATTTTTCTTACCTTTGTCTCTTTTTTTTTTCTTCAAAAATGCACTTAAATGGCGCACAAACATGAAATCGGGGTCTTACATTGTTGTTGTGACCTGACAAGAGGGCAAGTCCTGGAAGTGGTTGATTATGATGTTGATATGGTAGTTTATACCATATGTTGCTCCTACCATTGGAGATATTGAATGACCCTGACACTGATAGCCACCTTAGATGACACAGTTGTACAGGTTACGGTACTGTCGTAACTCCCGATTATGAGGTAAAATGATCATATGATTAGTAGGAAAATATGTGTGCGGTATTTTATTATATATCAAAATAATTTAGATGGTGGATTTAAATGGATTATTTTATTACAATAGTGGCGGTGGAATTTTATTTCAGACCAGTGTACGGTTATATTTATATTATATTTTGAAAAGTGGTGTTTGATAAATATATTTCATCCATAAATTATTTTTAAATTATGAAGACCGTACACTGATAAAGTGAGTGTACTGTTTTCTAGGTAAATTGTCAAATTATATTTTCGTATTAAAATGTGGAAAGAAAAAGTTTATTAAAATGGATTATTTTATGACGTTATACGTATTAAGTAAATTTTTAAATATGAAAAATAGTTTTTATTATCCGACTATACCATAGTCTGATCTTGACAAAAGGGTATATCCTGCGAGATATTGTTGGTCCTAACAGGAGTACATGTCCTGTAGGACATTATGTTAGGAGGACAAGTCCTGTAGGTGGTTGATATATATTGTTGTTGTTGATGATGATGATTATTATTATGATATGGTGGTTTATACCACATGTTGGCTCCTACCATTAAAGATATTAAATAGCCTGACATTGATAACCAGCTTAGATGACACAGTTGGACAAGTTACAGTACCGTTATAACTTTTGATCGTGAGGTAAACGGTTCTATGGCTGACAATGAAGTATGTTATTTTATTATATATAAATGAGTTGACCAATTGATTTAAATTTGGTTGTTCTGTTACGATGATATTTTTGTTGGGGTTTGGATACTGCCCAGTGTGACTATATTTTATTGAAAAATGAATTTTGATAAAAATTCTTGATCCATACAATGTTTTTATATTACGAAGACAATACACCGATAAAAAAATAACTCAGATAGATATTGATCCATTATTAACGATTGATAAAGTCGGAGTGTGGGAAAATTGTTGAGACTTTTGGCGAATTTTATGTAATATTTTTATATACAGTTTACGTAAGTATGAAATTCAGTATTGAACTTGTTATGTTACATGACTTTGGAGATGTAATTATGTGTTTGAGATGTATTCATGTGGTTCAAATGTATTTATGTATTTTGGTACGTATTTGTGTGTTTCGAGACGTATTTATGGGGTTGACACGCATTTATGTGTTTTGCGACATATTTATGTGGTTCAGATGCATTCATGTATTTCGCTACGTATTTATGTGCTTGACACGTATTTATGGGATTGAGACGTAATTATGTGACGTCGACTCGACATTACCTGACCGATCAACAATACACACACACACACACACACACACATATATATACATGCACCGCTATACATTTTTTTTCCAAAAATATATTCATCTATTTCAAAATTTGGGAATAAACGTGTCCCAATATTCACAACAAAACCATGAAAACTCTGAACCTTTCACGGTTCACATATGTCCGGCCAACCCTCCAAAACGACACCACTTCCTGACTCTACCTAGTGCCACTAGTGGACCCCCTCCTAGTTGCGGCATCTGAAACCAAATATTTTATCGGTGTACTATCTTTATAACATAAAAATATTTTACGGATCAAGCATAATTATCAAATACCATTTTTTCAAATATAATATAATATAACTGCACACCAAGTCGAAAACAAAATTCCACTGCTATCATTGCAATAAGATAATGTATTTAAATCAACCAATTCAAATATTTCGACATATAATAAAATACCGCAATCATATTTTTTTACTAGCCATAGGATCGTTTCACTTCACGATCGAGAGTTATGATGGAACCGTAACTTGAATAACTGTGCCATCTAAGGTGGCTATCAATGTTAAGGTAATTCGATATCCCCAATGGTAGGGGCAACCACTTGCAGGATTTGCACTCCTGACAGGTCTCAACATATCAACAACATAATCAATCACCTGCAAGACTCGCTCTCCTGACAGGTCTCAACATATTAACAACATAATCAACCACCTGTAAGACTTGCCCTTCTGACAGGTCACAATATATCATCCCACAGGACTTGCCCTCCTGTTAGGACCAACAACATTCTGTAGGATATGCCCTCCTGATGGGATCACACTATGACATAGTTGGATAATAACACCACTTTCCACATTTAAAAATATACTTGATCTGCATAACGTTATAAAATAATCTATTTTAATAAACTTTTTTTTTTTTTTTTCACATTTTAGTACGAAAATATAATTTGACAATTCACATAGAAGACAATACACTCACCTCTATTTTTGTGCTACTAAAACCACTATTGTCGGAATACTACATGGGCGACGTTACTTGTAAACTAACAACCAAAGAGCCTAAACTAAGAATTTATTTAAAATAAATCTACTATGCAATGCGTGACCCTAAAATGCACTATTTTCCATTCCCAATTTTTCTCGATTATACGAAATTATTAAACGCTTAGTTTTCTTAGGTTAATATTAACTGTACAAAAATTATAATAATAACGATCGCGAATTTCTTCCTATTGATAATTTAGGCTACAAAAAAATATTAATTGACTGTTAAATTTTTTATTAGTCCACGAAACACTAAAAAAAATTGTTGTTTTAGTAAAATTTATAATTTTTATTTTAAATTGTATTATTTGAAAATTAGATTTATCTATACCTACTATATCTATCAAACCCACATATATTTTTGACATATAATTATACATATATACATATCCGTATATTTAGTCCCATAATTCAAACGTAATATATATATGAAAAAAGAAGAAAACATGAGAATTACTTGTTTCTGCTCTTTTTTTTCCCCTAGCTGAGAGCACACTTTTTTTTTGATTGAAACAAAACACACACATACTATTCATTTATATATATACAGGTGCCATCTGATTACCATTTTTTTTTTTTTTTTTGGGTGTTTAGATATGCCACGTGGGTTGTCTCCTTCCCAAAATTTAATATTTTTAAGAAAATGATAATTGACCCCTAATATTAATTTTTTTTAAAGTAAATATTAAATAACACAATGCACTCATTTATTTTTCTAAGTATTCTAAAATGCAACTAGAAATATATGCATGCGCAAGAACCAGGTTCACCGGTGACTCCGCCCGCATAGTATTCTGACAATAGTGGTTTTAGTAGCGCAAAAATCAAGGTAAGTGTACTGTTTTCTATGTGAATTGTCAAATTATATTTTCGTACTAAAATGTGAAAAAAAAAGGTTTATTAAAATAGATTATTTTATAACGTTGTGCAGATCAGGTAGATTTCTAAATCTGAAAAATGATGTTATTGTCCGACTATGTCATAGTGTGATCCCGTCAGGAGGGCATGTCCTATGGGATGTTGTTGGTCCTAACAGGAGGACATGTCCTGTAGGACGATATATTGTGGTTTGTCAGGAGGGAAAGTCCTGCAGGTGATTGATTATATTGTTAATATGTTGAGACATGTCAAGAAGGTGAGTCTTGCATGTGAATGATTATGTTATTGATATGTTGTGACATGTCAAGAATGCAAATCCTGCAGGTGGATGCCCCTACCATTGGGCATATCGAATGACCCTGACATTGACAGCCACCTTAGATGGCACAGTTGTATATGTTACGGTACTGTCGTAACTCTCGATCATGAGATAAAACGATCATATGGCTAGTAGAAAAATTTGAGTGCGGTATTTTATTATATGTCAAAATGTTTGGATTGGTTGATTTAAATACATTATCTTATTGCAATGATGACAGTGGAATTTTAATCTGGCTTGGTGTGCAGTTATATTATATTATATTATATTTGGAAAAATGGTATTTGATAGGTGTGATCTACCTACGTATTTTCAAACCGAATTAAGTTGGTTTTCGAGCGTTTATATAGTATTTTATTATGTTTTAATTAGTTTTCATACTTTTTATATAAATCATGTGTGTGGAGCAAAAAGATAGGAAACTGGAGCGAAAACGATGAGATCAAACCGAAGGCAAGTCGAAGTTATGATGGATAAACAAGTAAGGAGGCAAAAATATGAAGGAAGCCCACTGCCTAGGCGTCCAGACCTCCGCCGAGGCGTCCAGACCTCCGTCTAGGCAGTGAAGATGCTGAGAATGACAAAAGGCTACTGACAGCCCACCAGCTAGGCAGGAAATTACTCTGCCTAGGTGGAAACCCTAGTAGAAACATTTCTAAGTCCACTGCCTACTTCTTCGCCTAGGCGCTCACCAAACCTGCAAAGCCAGTACAGGTGATATAACTTCAAGGCTATTTTGGACTATGATAAAATTCGATTTTGAAAACACTCAAAACATAGAAGTTGTAAATCGTTTTCTTAGCTTTCCATAGGTTTTTGAATCACCTCAATCAGAGTTTGGATGAAGAAGTTACAGTAAAAAAAAAATTGAAAACTTGCAGTAACTTCGCTAAGGCGAAGTTCCGGCAGAAAGTTAACCGACCTAACTTCGCCTAGGCAAACATTCGGCAGCACAACCTTGATATTTATTAGATATTTTGAGATCGTTTTCCTATAAATACCCCACTCCTTCTCATTCTCCGGCCTCTCTTGCATTTTTTAGCCCCTTAGGCAATATCTAAGGGTATATTTAGGAGTTTTATAGGTGGATCTCACATCCCGAAGTGGAGAAGACGGCGAATCGATCGTTGAGCGTTCTTAGCGGTTTATCTTCGGACGAGGCTAAGTTCTTCGATTGTTTTTTCTTATTTCTTTATCTTAGGATCATGTGAGCATGTTTAGCTCGATTTATATGTTTATGCAGCTATGGCTACGAGTTAAATATGAATTGTAGTAGGGATTAACGGTATATTTATAAATTTGTTTGTTTGGATGATTTCGGTATTGCGTTTATGTTTATTCTTCGTAGTTTGATTGTGTTTATCGTATTGTTTGTTTATTGTGCTTAAAATGGTAAATGGAGAATACGGGATTTTAAAAAACCCTAGATTCAGATTAGGGTAAACAAACACCACGATTCTATAACCCGATCGGGGTTTGAATCATGGACAATCGATGACGTTGGGGCAAGACTCACGCGACCTAGGGTCGTTAAGACGTTGAGGGGGACTTTTTCGTTGACACAAAATTGTGTTATATTCCTTGTCTTACACTCGGGAGAGGTGACGATGGAGTTTTAGAACAGAGATTGTTGATAGGATAAATACAACGTGACAATCTAATAACCCGGGAGGGAGTTAGATTGTGTGCAATCAATGACGCTGGGCGAGACTCACGTGACAGGGTCATTAAGACATTGAATGGGACTTCTTCTTTAACTCGAAGTCATGTATTCCTCCTGTCTTACACTCGAGAGAGGTGGGGGTGGAGTTTACGTACCGAGGTTGTCAAATAGGTCGAACACCGTAAACGTGAGTAAATCGAGATCGAACACGTATTTGTAAACACGTTAATCCCTAGGCAATTCTTTACCCTAAAACATATTAACATATTAGTGTAGTTAATTTAGGTTATATTAGTATTAGATTAATTAATTAAATACATTTGTTTTTCGCTTAGATAAAATTAGGTCACGACAAACGCGATATTCGATAGTAATGAAACCAATCCCTGTGGATATGATAACATGATCTTTCACGATCACACTATATTAAAACTTAGACCTCGTATACTTGCGAGTGTAAGTAGCGGCGTATTTTTTGCGCTACCAAGTTTTTGGCGCTGTTGCCGAGGATTGGTCGTTAAGCGAATTCAGTTCTTGGCGATCGCTACTAAGTTTTTGGTAACAATTATCGGGCATTGATTTGTTGTTATTATTGATATTGTGTGTAAATGACTTAATTTTGCTTTAGGAATTTATTTGTATATAATTTTTGTTTGTAGTTTTGTTTTTGTTTGGCATGCAGGGTACTTTGCGATGTTAGATTGACGGGTATTGATGCATCCCTTTTGACGGGATTCCAAATCGTTTTATGTTGCTTGGCCAAGCACATAAGTCGGTGAGGCGTTTTGTTGAGAGATTGAGCCATCCAAACAAAAACCTCGCCAATCTTGAGGGTGTTCTGAAAATGTTGGGCCAAGGACATTAAACCACGTGCATCTTGGGAGGCAACCCAAAGTTAAATAAATTAAATTCGTCACATCCGACTTGATTCGGAGGTGAGATCCTCTCGCCTCCCAGGTAAGTGTTCTAAACACCCTTCGTCAGCATGCTTTAAATTTCATATGTTGAGATTGATGATTGGGATCGCTGAGGACACTATCCATTTTGAGTTTGGAAGTGATTTGTAGTATGTAGTATTGTTAGTTTATGTGTTATTGTTTTTCTGTATTGCATGTGTGTTTAGGTTAGAATGTGTTTATGTTTTTGTGTTGTTGTTTATATGTTGGGTTTTGCATTCATCTGGGCCATTACCCGATGATGAGATTACCCCTGGTTATTTTTGAAGTCAAGGGTAATACACATGCATGTGTGATTCTGTGTGCTTGACTATGCGTTTTGGTCAAAATTATTGTAGATCCTAATTTGCTCGGACACATAGACTCAATGTATTTCTATTCAATTGATTTGAGGACGATTTTCGATTAGCCAAATTCATGACACATTAAGGATTCTAGAGCTTGAGTGAGGGGAAGCTTGAGGCGAAATCCTAAGCGAGGTAGTTCAGGAGACGTGATTTAGGCATTCTCTTTGTCGCTTGAGCCTTTGAAACTTACCTTGATAAATGTTTATCCCTCGTTACCCTATCGAAGTCTAAATGAAAATTGAATTCTGAACACATAAACTAATACCCTGGCCAGTTAATCATTTTCCAAACCTATATCGCTGAAATTAAAGGCACATTTGAGTGAATCAAGTTAGCCGTTGCAAAGGCTTCTTAATGTGAGCGGTTGGGTTTAGGGTGAACTTCTAATTGGTTTGGTATTTGAGTACTCACTTGTCGTTTTTCATTTGTATTTCACACACCCCTTCAATTCTAACAATCAAATAAGTTTGGGGGTGTGTTCGTTGAAAAAAAAGAAAAAAAGCATCAAATGTAAATATGATTTTTATTTCCGTTTTTTTTTACAAGTGAGTACGTCAATTTTAATTGCATGTTCAAGATTGTTTTCAATCTTTCTATGGGGGTTCGAGAGTGAATGTGCCAAGTGTTGAGTCTTGGGTAATGTTAAGTTAACAACGTTAACCCGTTTTCTATTCCAAATTACCCTTGGCCAAATATACCAAAACCAAACCAAGTCCTATCTTCATGAGCTACTAAACCAACATTAGTGGAGAGTGGACCCTAATCCAACTTATGGTAATCCTTAACTCATAAATTTCGTTGAGGGATAATCCAATCCGATCGTTGTATAGCCATATTATTGAGTTTCGCACTAACACGTTTACAGGATCTAGAATAGCGTTCACCATTATTGCATGTCAAAAATTTAGAACATTACATGCTGTGTGTTACCGCCTGAACTCGATACTACTGGCGGTTGTTGAGGAAAAAATAAATAGGCCATTAGAAGAAGTAAAAATTCGCATATTGTTATGTTTAGATTGTTTTTAGGTTGTTTGTTATTTAATTCAGTTTGTTGTTGTTGTGTTTTTTTTTTTTTTTTTTTTTTTTTTTTTTCATTTTAGTGTGTGTGTTTGGCTTGAAGACTTGCCATATTTCAAGTTTGGGGGTATTTGATAGGTGTGATCTACCTACGTATTTTCAAATCGAATTAAGTTGGTTTTCGAGCATTTATATAGTATTTTATTATATTTTAATTAGTTTTCATACTTTTTGTATAAATCAGGTGTGTGGAGCAAAAAGATAGGAAACTGGAGTAAAAACGATGAGATCAAACCGAAGGCGAGTCGAAGTTACGGTGGATAAACAAATAGGCAAAAATATGAAGGAAGCCCACTGCTTAGGCGTCCAGACCTCCGCCTAGGCAGTGAAGATGTTGAGAATGACAAAAGGCTACTGATAGCCCACCGCCTAGGCAGGAAATTCCTCCGCCTAGGTGAAAACCCCAGTAGAAATATTTCCTAGTCCACTGCCTACTTCTTCGCCTAGGCGGTCACCAAACCTACAAAGCCGGTACAGGTGCTGTAACTTCAAGGCTATTTTGGACTATGATAAAATTCGATTTTGGAAACACTCAAAACATAGAAGTTGTAAATCGTTTTCTTAGATTTCCATAGGTTTTTGAATCACCTCAATCAGAGTTCGGATGAAGAAGTTACAGTAAAAACAAAATTGAAAACCTGTAGTAACTTCGCGAATGCGAAGTTCTGGCAAAAGGTTAACCGACCTAACTTCTCCTAGGCGAAAATCTGACAACACAGCCTTGATATTTATTAGATATTTTAAGATCTTTTGCCTATAAATACCCCACTCCTCCTTCTTCTCTGGCCTCTCTTGCATTTTTGAGCCCCTTAGGCTATATCTAAGGGTATATTTAGGAGTTTTAGAGGTGGAGCTCACATCCCGAAGTGGAGAAGACGACGAATTGATCGTTGAGCGTTCTTAGTGGTTTATCTTCAGATGAGGCTAAGTTCTTCGATTGTTTTTCCTTATTTCTTTATCTTAGGATCATGTGAGTATGTTTAGCTCGATTTATATGTTTATACGGCTATGTCCACGAGTTCAATATGGATTGTAGTAGGGATTAGCGGTATATATATAAATATGTTTGTTTGGATGATTTCGGTATTGCGTTTATGTTTGTTCTTCGTAGTTTGATTGTGTTTATCGTATTGTTTATTTATTATGCTTAAAATGATAAATGGAGAATACGGGATTTTGAAAAACTCCGGATTCGGATTAGGGTAAACAAACACCACGATTCTATAACTCGGTTGGGGTTTGAATCATGGACAATCGATGACATTGGGGCAAGACTCACACGACCTAGGGTCGTTAAGACGTTGAGATGGACTTATTTGTTGAGACGAAGTTACGTTATATCCATCGTCTTATACTCGGGAGAGGTGGCGAGAGAGTTTTGGAACGGAGATTGTCGATAGGGTAAATACAACGCGATGATTCAATAACTCGGGAGAGAGTTGGATTGTATGGAATCAATGATGTTGGGCGAGACTCACGTGACCTAGGGTTGTTAAGACGTTTAGGGGGACTTCTTCGTTGACTCGAAATCATGTATTCCCCCGTCTTACACTCGGGAGAGGTGGCGGTGGAGTTTACATACCGAGGTTGTCAAATAGGTCGAACACTGTAAACGAGAGTAAATCGAGATCGAACACGTATTTGCAAACACGTTAATCCCTAGGCAATTCTTTCCCCTAAAACATATTAACATATTAGTGTAGTTAATTTAGGTTATATTAGTATTAGATTAATTAATTAAATACATTTGTTTTTCGCTTAGATAAAATTAGGTCACGACAAACGCGGTATTCGATAGTAACGATACCAATCCCTGTGGATACGATAACCCGATCTTTCATGATCACACTATACTAAAACTTAGACCTCGTATACTTGCGAGTGTAAGTAGTGACGTATTTTATGCACTACCAGTATTTGATAATTATGCTTGATCCATAAAATATTTTTATATTATGAAGATAGTAAACCGATAAAATATTTGATTTCAGGTACCGCAATTAGGAGCAGGTCCACTACTGGCACTAGGTAGAGTCGGGAGGTGATGTCATTTTGCAAGGTTGGCCGAACAGGTGTGAACTGTGAAAGGTTCAGAGTTTTTGTGGTTTTGTTATGAATATTGGGACACGTGTATGCCCAAATTTTGAAGTGGGTAAATATATTTTTGAAAAAAAAAAATATATAGCTGTGTATGTGTATATATATATGTGTATACTGTTGATCGATCAGGTAATGTTGAGTCGATGTCACGCTCGGCCTTGGGTGTTGGGGGCTTGGGTAGGGGTGTGATAGGGGCTCTATTTTGTGGAAGATTTCAATGTCGGCCTAGCACACTTCATGCACCGCCCAAGTGACCTCAAAGTGGAACAAATTTTGCTTTGACACCATCGGTTAGGCCATCCGTCATTTGGTTATCTGCAACATGTGTTTCCTGATTTATTTTCGGGTTTGTCTACTTTGGATTTTAAATGTGAGACTTGCATTTTAGCTAAAAGTCATCGAGTCACTTATCCATTGAGTATGAATACGAGCGATGTTACTTTTGCTCTGATTCACTCTAACAAATGGGGTCCTTCCCCAAAATTTACTACGTCTAGTATTCGCTGGTTTGTGATATTCATTGATGATTGTACTCGAATGACTTGACTTTGAAACATAAAAATAAGATTTTCCATGTGTTTCAATCATTTCATACAATGATTCGGACTCAGTTCTCTGTTAAGATTCGCACTTTTTGATCTGATAATGGTGGATAGTATATAAATTAAGAGTTCTGTGATTATTTCCAACACCATGGACTAATTCATGAGACCTTATACCCTCACACTCCACAGCAAAACGGTGTTGCAGAGCACAAGAATCTCCATATCCTCGAAACTGCTCGAGCTCTATTACTTAGAGTTCACGTACCGAGCCACCACTAGGCCGATGCTGTTGCCACGGCCGTCCATATAATTAACCGCATTCCCTCAAATGTTATTGGGTTCAAGACTCCACTAAAGGCCTTGTCAACCTATGTGTCATTACCCACAGTATTGATGCTTCCACCTCGTATATTTGGTTGTGTTGCATTTGTTCACCTCCACAAGAACTAATGCACGAAGCTTGATACTTGTTCTATTCATTGTCTTTTTTTGGGATATGCTGTACACTAAAAATGGAACCGATACTATGACCCAACTACTTAGCACACAATATGTGACTATGGATGTCATATTCTTAAATATGACACTTTCAGGGGGAGACACTAGAAAAATAGTTGAATTGGTTGATATTCAACCAGTTCAAGGACACTGATACGACACCAACTACTCCTTAGTCAATCATTGAAGACTTGAATCTAGAGCCGATATCTTTAGAAGTTGAAGCTCCTGAAGCAACATCTCTAGAAACTGAAATAGCAATAAGGTAAGCTCCCCTACTACACCTCACATTTCTAATGACGTAAATACTCCTGTTGGCTATGAATTACCTTTTAGGCACAATCGGGGCAAACCATCAAATAGATATTCTCCGAAACTGGAGAACCAAAGATCAAGATATCCAATTTCCAATTATGTTTCTACAAAGAAGCTGTCTGAACCCCCTCAAGAACTTTGTGAATGAACTCTCCTCACATCATATTACCACAAGTGTTTAAGAGGCTCTGGAAGACCCTAGATGGATCCAAGCTATGAATGAAGAAATGGAGGCGTTACTAAAAAATGAGATGCGGACTCTTGTTCCCCAACTGGAAGGTAAAAAAACAGTGGGGTGTAAGTGGGTATTCTCCATCAAATACAAAGCCGATGGATCAGTTGAAAGGTACAAAGCAAGACCGGTGGAAAAGGGATATACACAAACCTATGGCGTAAACTATCAAGAAACGTTCTCACCTATGGCAAGTTAAGTACTGTCAGGGTTGTACTATCTTTTGCAGTGAATCTTGATTGGCTATTGCACCAATTTGATGTTAAAAATACCTTTCTCCATAGAGATCTTGAAGAAAAATCTACATGGATGTCCTTCCAAGATATATTACAAACTCTAAAGCTAAGATTGTGTGCAAGCTACAACAAACTTTGTACGGATTAAAACAATCTCCTAGAACGGGGTTTAGGCGCTTGAACTCGGCAATGAGGAAATATGGCTTTCAACAAAGCAACTCAGGTCATACGCTATTCTTAAAGCATCATCGGGGTAAGATAACAGCTTTAATAATTTATGTAGATGATATGATCATTACAAGAGATGACCCAAAGGAAATAACAAGACTTCAAGAGCAACTGGCCAAAGAATTTAAGATGAAAAGTCTAGGAGGACTCAAATATTTTTTGGGAATTAAAGTTGCTAGGTCAAAGCAATGCATATATTCCTTTCCCAATGAAAATATATCCTATATTTATTATCAAAAGTTGAATTATTGGATTGTAAGCCTGTAGATACACTAATAATCCAAAATCACAAGCTTGGAGAATACCCAGGTCAAGTGCCAACCAACAAAGGAAGGTACCAGAGATTAGTTGGAAAACTTATTTATCTCTCTCATACGTGGCCTGACATCGCCTATGTTGTAAGTATAGTAAACCAATTCATACACTGTCCAAGTGAGATCATATGAACGCGATGATTTGGATTCTCTGATACCTAAAGTCTTTCTCTGGAAAATAACTTATGTTTACGAGAAATAATCACTTACAGGTGGAAGGTTACACAGATACTGACTAGGCATGAAATATCTCTGATAGAAAATCTACCTCAGGCTATTTCACATTTGTTACAGGGAACCTGGTTACATAGAGAAGTAAGAAGCAAAAGGTGGTAGCATTACCAAGTGTTGAAGCTGAGTTTCATGGGATGACTAAGGGCCTTTGTGAACTTCTCTGGCTTTGAAGACTATTAACTAAGATTAGCTTTGCTCCTAGCTGTGAGATGGACCTATTCTGGGATAATAAGGCCGCAATTGACATTTCTCATAATCCAGTCTAGCATGATCGGACCAAACACGTGGAAGTAAACCGACACTTCATAAAAAAAAATCTTGAGGCCAAGATAATTCGATTCCTATTTGTTAAATCCGAAGACCAGTTGGCAAACAAACTTATAGAAATTGTATGTAGAAGAAACTTCTACAACTCACTTGGCAAGTTTGGCACCCGAGATCTATATGCACCAACTTGAGAGAGAGTGTTGGCGTGAGTATATATCAAAGCTCATTAATGAGCTCTTCCCCAACCATCATTAATGAGCTCTTCCTAACCACCTTCATCTCCATTAACGAGCTCCCCAACTATCTTCATTTAATGTAGTGATTGTATTTATATATGGATCCAAATAATCAATTGGTAGAAAATGGAAATAAAAATGAAATCATTCTATCTATCTTATTTGTTTTGACATGTACAAAATATAATTAAATCATTGAGTTAGTTGAGTAAGGTGAGTAGTGTAAAGATATTTTTTTTTTTGTTATATTCAGGAGTGTCCCATATCCACACAGTGTGTAAGACAAGTCTTGTTCGGGGGGAAAGGGGGGGTGCGTGGCTTCTCCTCCCAATAAGTGCTTTTCCGCAGATTCAAACCCCTGATTTTGCAGAGACCCCTAAATTACTTTAACTCAAATGTGTCTTGCCACTTGAGCTACACCTTGTTGGCAGTGCAAATATATTTAAAGTTAGTGAATTAGGAAATTGCACAATATTTTTAGTACAAATATTGGGAGAGTGGGTTTTGAACATTAAACCTCTCACTAAGATAGTACACTAGATAACCGCTAAGCTACATACCTTGGTTGAAGGTCGGACAATTTCTATTTCAGCCATTAATCTTTTATACTTAAATCTAAACCGTTTTCTATATCATGTGCACCTTGGTAATGAAATTGGTTTATTATCAACTATACCCCTATTGGTAATTTCAAAGGGTAATTAATTATATAGTCTTCCAAAGATAGTGAAATTAGGAAAAAAACATTTCACCCAATTATTTAAGTTTTTCTTCATAGAGTTTATAGAAAAAAGTCTCTAATATTACCCCCAACTGTTTACTCATATTTACAAATATTTCCATTTTGTCTTTTACTATACGACAAAAATAATGGACTTCCCATATTTGCAACAAAAACATCACCATTACAAAAACCTTTCTCAAAACCACGAAATAAATTGAAAAATTCATGAAAAATGTCAAAATAATTTGTAGAAAAAGATCTACACAATGATGTGATCAGACTTTTTTTGGTCCACTTTAAATGATACGTAAATATTAACGTAAATTTTAATTAGTTGAGGTGAACGTTAACGTTAACGTAAATATTCAAGTAATACACCTTAACTATATTACAACTACATTTTGAATTTCACCTTTTAATAATACGTAAATCTTTGAGTAATACATTTTACAAATGCTTAAATATTTGATTAAGATACGTTTCTATTCTGTGCTTAAATGTTCAAGCAATATATATTTAGAAATATACTTTTCAATCTCTTAAAAATGTTAGGTTTGATCTCATTGTATTCTGTGCGTAAATGTTCAAACAATATGTCTTTCCCTATATTATTTGTTTGATTTGAATTTCACCAACAAATACCTTTTAACTATGCATAAATGTTCAAGTAAAACATATTTCACTCAATTTTCATTCAAATATTCTGTGTGAATGTTTACTAAATATCTCAAAATACTATTTTAGTTAACTCAAATTCATGTTTACTCAATATTCCCTCAAAAATTTCGGAACAATCATGAACTCATCGTTCACGTTCGTGTTTAAACCTAGAAATATTTATACATTAACATTCACGCAAAACGTGTCTTCACACATACATAAATATCTTTTTTCAAAATCAAATCTAGACATTCTAAAAAAATTCAATCACCATAAATGGTACTTGAATGTTCACGCAAACATTTAGAGCAAGAAATCTAGATATAAAGAATCATGCAAGTATTTACGTTAGCATAAAAAATATAAAAATTAACGTTAGCATTCACGCAAAAAATATAACATTAACATTTGCGTTAACGTAAAAAAATATACACATTAATATTCACGCAAAAATCGTGTATTAACATGGTATTTTCAGATTTGAAAATATCATGATAAACACGTTTTTGTTCTCAAAATTTTGAGAGCATTTTTAGAATATTTTTGATTTTTTTTGATAATTTGAGAAACAAGATATGAACAATCCAGATAGGAAATCAAGATCTGAGAACCTCATATCTAGATTTTAGATCTGGAAATCCTGAGAAAAGATCGAGAAAGAGAGAGAGAGAAAGAGTTGACGAGCAATAGGGTCGGCGATGCAATGGAAATCAAGATTTGAAACCTCATATTTGGATTTCAGATCTGGAAATTTAGATCTGAGAAAATACCAAGAGAGAGAGATTGTGGCTGGACAACGAGGGCGTTGAAAATTGAAACAGAAAAGTAGAAACACTAAAATTGAGGGGTGTATGTATATATACACAGACAACAAACAAACATATGTAAAAATCTTAAAAAATTAATAAATTTACATACATTAATTTAAAAATCCAATCCCGATACTTCAATTTTGTGCTACCAAACGCACCCTAAACTCAGATCTGGATTTCAGATCTAGAAATCTAGATCTGAGAAAAGACCGAGAGAGATAGAGAGAGAGAGAGATGCGGCTGGACATGACGGCGTTGAACGGCGGCTGGACGACGATGGTTGTATGATGATGGCTTGACGGCGTGGAATCCGCGACGGTGCTGGACGACACATGACGATTGTGGATTTTCACTCCCAGTAGTGTTCTAACATTTTTTAGCTATCTAGTGACCTGCAAGAGCTGAAATAGCTCTAGCTTTGTGGTTAAATGGTTTAGTATCATCATCATAATCATTCCAGATGCAGTAGACATACATGGTTACTGTTTTTAGAATTTAGGTTTTGGTGTGCTCCTTTCGGCCGATTGAGATAAGGTTAGAGAGAGTGTGTATGGCTTAGGGTTTCAAAATTTTCACCATATATATATATATATATATATATATATATATATATATATATATATATATATATCACACCCCACCTCGGGCACCCGTCACCTGAGGCCGGGCATGACGTCGACTTGATGTTACCTAACCCATCCACGAATATCCATCCATACATATATACCTACATACTTGCGCTATCGTAAATTTTTTCCAAACATATATATA
The DNA here is from genome assembly GCA_016647705.1 of Eucommia ulmoides. Lineage (NCBI taxonomy): Eukaryota > Viridiplantae > Streptophyta > Magnoliopsida > Garryales > Eucommiaceae > Eucommia > Eucommia ulmoides. The sequence continues at coordinate 36,818,909 of CM028331.1, forward strand.
TCCATATACCCATTTCAAAATTTTGGAAGATAGCGGTTCCAAATATTCACAATCAAAAACACAAAAATACCCAAACCTTCCATGGTTCACATTCGACCGGCTCACCTCCAAAACGACACTACCTCCGGATTCTACCCAATGCTAGTAGTGGACCAACTCCTAGCCGCGGTACCTGAACCAAATATTTTTTTTATCGGTGTACTGTCTTCATAATAAAAAAAATATTAAATGGATCAAGTACAATTGTTAAGTATCACTTTTCAAAATATAATATTTTATGCTCACATACCAGGTTGAGAATCCAGTTCCACTGCCACCAATGTAATGATACCAATATGTTTAAAACAAGTAGAAGCATTAAACACCAAGTTTCAAAATATAATGATATAACTGCATACTATGTTAAAAACCCAGTTCCACTACCACCAATGAGATGGAGTAATATAATTAACACCCAACTCAAATATTTTAAGTCAACCACTCCGAACAATTTAAACCAGCCAATATAAATATTTTAAATCCACCAATCCAAATAATTTAAACATATAATAAAGTACACCACACCTCCTCTCCGACTAGCTATAGGATTATTTTTATCTTACGATTAGGAGTTACAACGGTACCGTAACCTGTACAACTATGTCATCTAAAGTGATTATCAGTGTCAGGGCCATTTATTATTCCCAATAGTAGGGGTTCCACCCACAGGATGTGCACTCCTGACGGGTCAATCCACCCTGCAGGACTTGCCTAGTAAGTAATCTATATCTCGTAGGATATATCCTCCTGACGAGAATAAATCCACATCTCGTAGGTCATATCCGCCTAACGAGAAGAAAATTCACATCTCGTAGGTCATATCCACCTAACAAAAAGAAAATCCACATCTCGTAGGTCATATTCTCCTAACGAGAAAAAAATTCATATCTCGTAGGTCGTATCCACCTAACGAGAAAAAAATTCACATCTCGTAGGTTGTACTCGCCTAACGAGAAGAAAATCCACATCTCGTAGGTCATATCCGCCTAATAAGAAGAAAATTCACATATCGTAGGTCATATCTACCTAACGAGATGAAAACTATGACATAGTTGGACAAAAATCACCTTCCACTTTTAAAAACTACTTGATCCAAAAATCATTTTCCACTTTTAAAACCAACTTGAACCAAATACATCGCAAAATCATCCATTTTAAATAAACACATTTTCCATAATTTATATGAAAATAAAATTTATAAATTTATATAGAAGACAGTACATTCATCTCGATATTTGCACTGCAAAACTAGCACCGTCCAAAACCTACCGAGACGCTGGCGCCTGCGAACCTAATAGCGATAGGCCTAAATTAATATTTTATTTAAAATGACCTAACATACAATGCAGACTCTAAATTTCATAATTCCCTACTCCCCAAATTTCATTATAAAAAAATTATTATTTCGCCCGTTAATATTTACTGCACCAATTTATTTAGATTAGCGAGTAATAAAATATTATTACTATTACGAAATTTACTATCATGATTGCAAAACTTTTAATACTAACAATTTAATTTAACGAAATTAATATCCAGTTTAAATTTTACCTATTTCTGAATCGCTTGCAAGCCAAGAAGTTGAATTTTTGGATTTTGATTTTGATTTGATTTCTCCTCTTGTTTTCTGCGCTTCGACTCATCGCCGCGGCCGTCACCGCACCACCGTGGCTGTCACCTCACCACCGTGGCGATACCCCACTGCTGCGGCGAAGCTATAGCTGTTCTGTTTCTGCTTGCTGGATCTTTATCGCCGTGGCGGATGTTTATTTATTTATTTTTTTTCTTTTAGTCGTCTCTATTTTTCTCTCTCCTGTTTCTGGTTTGGTTTCAACCTGACGCCATTCTTACCACGCTCACCGTTTGACCACCCTCAACGATCAACTCACACCATTGTCGGCTCTCCCTACATCGATTACAACACACACACACACACACCCCGTTGCACATACAGGCGAATAGACATACACATACACACACACATACACACACAGTTGCCCCGTCGACGCCTCACCTACACAACAACGATCTCTCTCTCACACACACACACAGCTGCACATACGGACGAACAAACACCCACCCACACAGTCGCACCTACGGCCTTGTTGTCTGAACAACAACGACTACACATCCACCGTCACACAGACACATACACATACGTCTGAACAACATACACAGACACATACCTGCATACCGTCGAACAAAATTGACAAACGACACACACACACACACACCGTCATACACACCCACGACGGCGAACAAAACAAACAAACAACACACACCCACCACCGATGATCGCCCACATACACAAAGTCTGAACAGCTACAGTCAGATGACTCCCGCACCCCCAAGCGAAAGGCGATGCCACACACACGCACGATCACAACCGATGACACACATACACTCATACATGCCAAATCAAAACAGAGGAACACACTCACATAGTCACATACACACACACACCGTCACCATCGGACAGAACATAAAATACATACTCACGGACCGACAACCCATCGACCGAACCATTATGTCACCCCCCACCCCGGACACCCGTCACCTAGGGGGTCGGCGTGACATCGATACAACATCACCTGAGGGACAAACCAAACTAGAAAGCGACAGTAGGCATTCGTAATTATACAATCATAAAATTGGGCCATAAACATTTTCTCTAACTAGGGACACACCTGTCCCTGAATTTTAATAACAACAAAAGATAAAAACAACAATGAACCTCTCCTAGGTTCGCCTCAGGCAGCACCTCCCAAAATACTCCCTTGCTATACCATCGCTGGACTCTACCCAGAGCCAGTAGGGGACCGACTCCTAGCTATTTCACCTGCGAGTGTACTGCCTTCTTAATAAAAATATTTTTACATAATAATACATTCTAAATAATACATTATTTAAATATGGATGAAGCATAAGTATATAGATATCACATAGCTTGTAAAAGTCTTCATAATATGTGCAATGAAAATAAAGCAATATATATAAGTTCCATTTCAAAACCATCTAGTACAAATATCATATCGATCACCACAATAAATAATAAATCACCCAGTATAAATAAAACATCACATCTCAAACCACCACTCCACCACAACACACACTGGCTAGCCATAGTGATCGTTTTAACCTCACGATCGGGAGTTGCAACGGTACTGTAACATTCATAGGAATGCCTTCCTACGAATTAGCCACACCCCTTTTGGGGAAACATATAATCCACATTTCTTACGGGGAGAAATATAATCCACACCCCTTCCGGGGAGAAATATAAACCACTCATATCCAACGAAAATTATTTTTAAGCCTTCTTTTAAAAACCAACACAATTCCAAAATCCTGCTTGATCCATATCATTTATGAAATCGTACAGTGTAAGCAAACACATATGTCGTCATATATATATATATATATATATATATATATACAGAAAACAGTTTGGCAAGAAGACAGTACACTCACCTCGTTCCTTATGCTATAAAAACAGTACCGTCCAAAGCCTACCGGGATGTTGGCGTTTGCGAACCTAGTAATGATAGGGCCTAAATTAATATTTTATGCATAATAATCAAATCGTGCAATACAAACCCTAAGTTCCAAAATTTTCCATTTGTCACATTTTACTTATGAAAATTACTATTTCGGGTAATTTTTATTTCATTAAAAATAACTGCATAAAATTTAATAATACGAACGACCCCAATTTATTATTCCGATTCCAAAATTTTGATGCTAGAATTCAATTCAATAAACTGAAATAAACTTAATGGAAAATGTTACTCATTCTGAATCGTTCACAGGTTACGAGATGGGTTTTTTAATTCTTATCGGGGTGGTTTGTGCAAAATCTTCTTCTTCTTTTTTCCCTCTCTTTTTTTTTTTTTTTTTTTTTTTTTCTGTTTTCTATTTATGTTTAGCCCACCGACGCCACCACCGGCCGACCCGCCCCCTGCCGACGACACACCGGCTACACATAACGATCTCAGTAACACACATATGCACACGCACACACACACACACACACTGATCAGAATATAGCACCCATACAAACACTGCCTTATACACTCACCCATTCATATGGTCACCAGTCGAACAGAGCAAAACACACACACATGCACAACACTGAATCAGAATGCCCACACACACGATCGCCAAGGGTCGACGGACGACGATCCGAACAATACTCCCACATACCCACATTCTACAGTATTGAACCGAAACAGAGGATGCACACGCGCATGCACCGCCGTAGAGGTGAGACATACCGTCGGCCACGCCGTGGTGACGATCACTCACGCATGCAGTTGAAGCAACACACACATACACACGTTGCACGAAACAAGAATCAGAACACATACACTCCGTCGAAACGCTACCGTCGGACGAAACCGAAACCCACTGGCGATCCTACCACCGATCACATACATATGCATGCACACACCTACTAGAATGCTCACATAAATACGCATAAGTACTCACCAGATCGAAGATCATCGACAAACTGAACAACCGAACCCAACGTCTGCTCACCGACGATGCTAAGAACCCACTCGTCTCGCAGTCGACGAACCACCCCACTGACCGAACCACTTTCGCTCTCCCCCGAAACTGACGAAGATACCTACACGATCATGCATAGGAGTAACAGCCACGACCACCCCTGCCGGAGGAACACCGATTCAAGGAAGTCCGATCACCCCCTCCCTTGCTCTGGTCCTCTCTCTCTCTCTAGAATTTATCAAATTTCAAGTTTGATGGAAGCTTTTTGATCACTACACATGCACGAGTATGTATATATTGCATGGATTAAGTGGTGAAAATCGGTCCTAGCCTGCCACGCTGCCTCTCCGTTCTCTCCCTTCCGGCGGTCTTACACGCACGGCGTATGCGTGTGTGTGTATATATATATATGTTTTAAAAAGTTTTTGTTAAATTACTCTTTTCCCCCTCTAATTTCTTAAAATCTTCTTTTTGAGTTCAATTCAACATTTATAAGTTTCTAAAATTGTAATTTGATCCCTAACATTTTCAATTTTAGATTTTTAATTGGCAATTCGCATCCCAAGTTGAGAGTAATGTTTTTAAATTTGCAAATTTGACCCTTAACTTTTGATTTGAGTTTTTTAATCAATCAATTTTTTTATCTAAAATTTTCTAATGCTCTAAAATGCAACTATTTATGACGTACGTTTTATGATTTAGGTTTTACAACTCTTCCATCCTAAAAAAATTTCGTCCCAAAATTTTACTTGAGTCGAACAAATGCGGGTATGTGTTCTTCATTTCTTTCTCTCGCTCCCATGTCGCCTCTTCCACCACATGACTACGCCACAACACTTTGACTAAATGACTCATTTTCGTTCGCAACACCTGGTCTTTACGACTTAGGATTTGGACTGGCTCTTCAACGTAGGTCAAATTTATTTTTAACTCGATCGGCTGCGAAGTCAACACATGAGAAGGGTCTGGCACATATTTTCGGAGCATCGATACATGGAAAACGTCATGTAGTCGAGATAATTCTGGCGGTAATGCAAGTCTATACACTGTCGTGCCAACTCGCTCTAGAATTTCATATGGTCCGATGTATCTTGGGCTCAACTTCCCTTTCTTCCCGAACCTCATTATGCCTTTCCATAGAGAAATACGCAAGAACACATGATCTTCCACCTCGAACTCCAACTCCCGTCGGCGCTTGTCTGCATAACTCTTCTATCGACTCTGAGCAATTTTTAATTTTTCTCGAATCACCTCTACTTTGTCTGCTGTCAGGTGGGCTATGTCCAACATCAACAATTTACGTTCACCCACCTCAGTCCAACAAACTGGGGTTCTGCATCTCCTACCATACAATGCTTCATACGGAGTCATCTCGATTACCGAGTGGTAGCTGTTATTGTAGGCGAATTCGATCAACGGCAAATGATAATCCCAGCTACCAGGAAATTCCAGAATATATACCCTCAACATATCCTCCAAAGTCTGAATCGTATGCTCTGATTGACCGTCTGTTTGAGGATGGAAAGCGGTACTAAATTTCACTTTAGTACCCAAAGCAGTCTGGAGACTCGGCCAAAACCTCGAAGTAAATCTTGGATCTCTATCCGACACTATAGAAATCGGTGTGCCATACAACCTAACAATCTCATCGATATACAATTGGGCATATTTTTTAAGAGAAAATATTATCTTTACAGCTAGAAAATGAGCAGACTTGGTAAGCCTATCAACGATCACCTAGATGGAATTATACCCCTTTTGAGTACGGGGTAATCCCGAAACGAAATCCATCGTGATATGCTCCCACTTTTACTCTGGAATAGGTAAAGATTGCAATAACCCACCTGGATGTTGATGCTCAATCTTTACTTGCTGACAAATAAGGCACCTGACAACAAATTCTGCGATTTCCCGTTTCATTCCGATCCACTAATAATGCTCACACAAATCTCGATACATTTTGGTGCTCCTCGGATGCATCGTGTACGCTGAGCTATGCGCCTCTTCCAAGATATCCTTTTTCAAATTGACGTCATTAGTCACACACAACCTATTTCCACACATCAAAGCTTCGTCACACTCTCTGATATGATGATCAGTTCTGTGACCATTTTTCACTTCATCCCGAATCTTCTCCAATAAAACGTTTGACTTTTGAGCTTCAATAATGCGGTCAATCAATGTCGGCCTCAAAGTCAAGGTTGCAAGCAATGCTTCCATCTGACCAACCGCTAACTGAACTCGCAACGATCTCAACTCTGCATACAAGTTAGCATGTGTGACTCGAATGCGTACGACTGAACCTGCTGATTTCCGACTCAATGCATCTGCTACAACATTAGCCTTTCCTGGATGATAGTGGATGGTGCAATCATAGTCCTTGATCAACTCCATCCAATGCCTCTGCCTTAGATTTAATTCTTTCTGAGTAAACAAGTATTTTAAACTCTGATGGTCGGTGTATATTTCACATGTCTCGCCATACAGGTAGTGCCTTCAAATCTTCAGGGCGAACATAATTGCTGCCAACTCCAAATCATGCGTCGGGTAATTACGCTCATGGTTCTTTAATTGTCGGGATGCATATGCGATTACGTGACCATGTTGCATCAGAACACATCCCAGCCCTTGGTGTGACGCGTCACTATAAATCACGAAACCACCTCCTTGCGACGGAAGGGACAGTATTGGTGCCGATATCAATCTACTCTTCAACTCTTGGAAACTTTGCTCACATTTATCGGTCCACTCAAATTTGGATTCCTTGCGGGTCAATCGAGTCAACAGGGTAGCTATAACGGAAAATCCTTGCACAAAGCGTCGATAATAACCAGCCAATCCTAAAAAGCTTCGAACTTCAGTCACATTTTTCGATCTTTCCCACTGAACAACAGCTTTAACTTTCTTTGGGTCTACCTGGATACCATCTCCTGAAATAACATGCCCTAAAAATGCCATATGATCTAGCCAGAATTCACATTTACTAAATTTCGCATATAACCGCTTCTCTCGCAACGTCTGCAATACGATCTGGAGATGTTTTGCATGCTCTTTCCTACTTTGGGAATAGACCAATTTGTCATCAATGAACACTATAATAAATTGATCCAGATAAGGTTGAAAGATACGGTTCATCAAGTCCATGAAAGCAGTGGGGCATTTGTCAATCCAAATGGCATAACCAGAAATTCATAGTGTCCATATCTCGTACGGAACGCCATTTTTGCCACGTCCCTATCTCCGACTTTCAATTGGTGGTACCCCGATCGAAGATCTATCTTGGAAAATACTTTAGCTTTCTGGAGCTGGTCAAACAAGTCATCAATCCAAGGTAACGGATATTTATTGCGAACCTTCACCCTATTTAGCTGCCGATAATCAATACACATTCTCAACGTGCCATCCTTCTTCTTCACGAACAACACTGGGGCACCCTATGGGGAGACACTAGGCCTGATAAACCTACGGTCTAATAAATCTTGCAACTGTACTTTCAACTCTTTCAGCTCAGTAGGTGCCATACGATAAGGTGGAATCGATATAGGGGTAGTGCTGGAAGTAACTCGATCGTGAATTCCATCTCCCTATCTACGGGCAACCCTGGCAATTCTTCCGAAAATACTTCAGAAAAATCTCTGACTACTGGAATATCTGCCACCGAAATTTCTCTCTGACTGGTGTCAATCACGTACGCAAGATATTCCTGACATCCTTTCTTCAATAATTTCCTGGCTTCTAGAACTGAAATTAAACTGACAGGAGTGATAATTCTGTCTCCAACAAATACAAATTCTAGCTCACCTGAGATTCAAAATATCACTTCTTTCTTGAAATAGTCCACCACGGCATGATATCCGGATAGCAAATCCATACCCACTATTATATTGAAATTGTGAATACTCAGGGATAATAGATCTGCCAATAACTCTCTATCACGAAACCGAAGTGGACTGTCTTTATACATACTATCGATCCATACCGACTCACCCACTCGAGTAGAAATAACAATACGATATGATAAAGAAATGGGGAATCTGCCTACTTGCATCATGAAGGTTGCTGAAACAAATGAATGCGTAGAACCGGGATCAATAAGTACACGAGCATCTCTAGCATATAAAGATATAATACCTGTGACCACATTAGGAGTAGCCTGAGCATCCTATTGCGTAGTAGCAAACACACGGCCTTGCGTTGGAGGTCTACCAACCAATCCTCTACCAAGCCTTTGGGCAGTGCTAGGACCTGCACTACCCATACTGCTCGCAGGAGGCACAAATGTAGAAGCAAGTTTCGGATAATGCGTAGATATGTGACCCAACTCATGACAATGAAAACATATCAGTCCTCCCCTAGGACAATCTCTAGCTAAATGACCCGGTGCTCCACACTGATAACATCTGTTTTCCCCAGTTTGAGTAACCAGCTAACTCATCCCATACCTTTGCGGACCCACACTAGCTTCCGATGCACTTTGTTATTGCCTGAGGTATGATTGTCAGGGACCACTGCTCCTGACTGATTGGCCAAACGATGAGGCCCGAGCAACTGGTGATCGAGATACCATCCCTTGTGAAGTGCCACCTAAAAATCTACTGGGTGACTCAAATCGGCTCTTCTTGAACTGCTCTCGACTCTCGATGGCTTCCTGCACATCCCTCTCCACTAGTTTTGCCGTATTCACCAACTCTGCATAATTCTTAATCTGCTTGCTTGTCAACCTGGAACGAATCTCTAACTGAAGTCCCTTCTAGAAATGTCTGCATTTCGTCTCTTCCGTCTTTACCAGATTAGGGGAAAAATGGGATAAAGAATCAAATTTGACTTCGTACTGCTGAACTGTCATCTTTCCCTACTTTAACACGATAAGTTCTTCCTCCATCTGGAATCGGTAAGACTCAGGAAGATATTTCTCGTTAAACACGGCAACGAAACGACCCCACGTGATCTCCTCGCCAGAACCAAAAATCAACCTTTTCATTTCTTCCTACCAATGCTCGGCCTCATCCCTCAGCTGAAAAGTGGCAAGAGAAACTCGACTATCGTCGATAATTTCCATCGCCTCAAATAAGTGACCCACACCTCTAATCCAATTCTCCGCATCAGCCGGACCCGCCGTCCCTGTGAAAGTCGGAGGGTCTAACTCCTTGAACCTCTTCAATCGTACCGCCCGAGATATGGCAGTATCACTTTGGGCCCTTTGACTTTCCATATTCCTCGCTTGCTGCTCCGTCAACTGGACAACGGCCTGCAAAATTCTTTCAACCGCGTCTAAGCTCCTTTGCAACATATCACCCTGCATGTGGGATTCCACAATATGCAAACTTTCTTACTCCCTATCTTTCTGTTCCTGAGGCTCCACTTGCCTCGGAGATTCCGCCTGCCCCTAGGGTCCTACACTCCCAGAGGTTTCATTTCCCTCCTCCATACCTGTTATCAGCCATAAAATTCAATTCAACGACTAACTAGATCAACCAGAAAAATGATAATAATTAATATACGTTAATTAACTATTACGCGAGTATCAACAGCACCCACTGACACCTTATCTTAAAGTCCCCTACTGACTAGATGACTGATATGTTTTCCTATCTCATGATCTTTTACGCTACAAACACTAGTAAGTCTACAGAACCTATAACCTAGGCACTGATACCAAAATTGTCACCTCCCACCCCGGACACCCGTCACCTAGGGGGTCGGCGTGACATCGATACAACATCACCTGAGGGACAAACCAAACTAGAAAGCGACAGTAGGCATTCATAATTATACAATCACAAAATCGGGCCATAAACATCTTCTCTAACTAGGGACACACCCGTCCCTGAATTTTAATAACAACAAAAGATAAAAACAACAATGAACCTCTCCTAAGTTTGCCTCAGACAACACTTCCCAAAATACTCCCTCGTTATACCATCGCCGGACTCTACCCAATGCCAGTAGGGAACCAACTCCTAACTATTTCACCTGCGAGTGTACTGCCTTCTTAATAAAAATATTTTTACAAAATAATACATTCTAAATAATACATTATTTAAATATAGATCAAGCATAAGTATATAGATATCACATAGCTTGTAAAAGTCTTCATAATATATGCAGTGAAAATAAAGCAATATATATAAGTTCCATTTCAAAACCATCTAGTATAAATATCATACCGATCACCACAATAAATAATAAATCACCCAGTTTAAATAAAACATCACATCTCAAACCACCACTCCACTACAATACACACTGGTTAGCCATAGTGATCGTTTTAATCTCACAGTCGGGAGTTGCAATGGTACCGTAACATTCGTAAGAATGCCTTCCTATGAAATATCCACACCCCTTTTGAGGAGAAATATAATCCACATTCTTTACAGGAAAAATATAATCCACACCCCTTATGGGGATAAATATAATCCACACCCCTTACGGGGAGAAATATAATCCACACCCCTTATGAGGAGAAATATAATCTACACCCCTTACAGGGAGAAATATAATCCATACCCCTTCCAGAGAGAAATATAAACACTCATATCCAATGAAAATTATTTTTAAGCTTTCTTTTAGAAACCAACACAATTCCAAAAACCTGCTTGATCCATATCATGTATGAAATCGTACAGTGTAAGCAAACACATATGTCATCATATATATATATACAGAAAATAGTTTGGCAAGAAGACAGTACACTCACCTCGTTCCTTGTGCAACAAAAACAGTACCGTCCAAAGCTTACCGAGATGTTGGCGTTTGCGAACCTAGTAATGATAGGGCCTAAATTAATATTTTATGCATAATAATCAAATTGTGCAATGCAGACCCTAAGTTCCAAAATTTTCCATTTCCTACATTTTACTTATGAAAATTACTATTTCAGGTAATTTTTATTTCATTAAAAATAACTGCATAAAATTTAGTAATACGAACGGTCCCAATTTATTATTCCGATTCCAAAATTTTGATGCTAGAATTTAATTCAATAAACTGAAATAAATTTACTGGAAAATGTTACTTATTCTGAATCGTTCACAAGCCGCGAGATGGGTTTTTAATTCTTATCGGGGTGGTTCATGCAAATTCTTTTTCTTTTTTTTCCTTTTTCTTCAGCCCTTTTTTTTTTTTTTTTTTTTTTTTTTTTTTGTTTACGCTCAGCCTGCCGATGCTACCACCGGCCAACCCGCCCTCTGCCGGCGACACACCGGCTACACATAACGATCTTCAGTAACACACACATGCACACGCATACACACACTGATCAGAACATAGTACCTATACATACACTGCCTTACACACTCACCTATTCGCACGGTCGCCGGCCGAACAAAGCAAGACACATACACATGCACAACACCGAATCAGAATGCCCACACATACGATCGCCAAGGGTCGACGGACGACGATCCGAAAAACACTCCCACATACCCATATTCTACAGTATTGAACCGAAATTGAGGACGCACACGCGCATGCACCGCCGTAGCTGTGGCACACACCGTTGACCGTGCCGTGGTGACGATCACTCACGCATGCAGTTGAAGCAACACACACATACACACGCTGCACGAAACAAGAATCAGAACACATACACTCCGTCGAAACGCCACCGTCGGACGAAACCGAAACCCACCAGTGATCCTACCGCCGATCTCATACACATGCATGCAGACACCCACTAGAATGCTCACATAAATACACATAAGTACTCACCAGATCGAAGATCGTCAACAAACTGAACAACCGAACCCAACGTCCGCTCACCGGCGATGCTAAGAACGCACCCATCTCGCTGTTGACAAACCACCCCACAGACCGAACCACTTTTGCTCTCTCCCGAAACTGACGAAGATACCTACACGATCGCGCATACGAGTAACAGCCACGACCACCCCTGCTGGAGGAACACCGATTCAAGGAAGTCCGATCACCCTCTCCCTTGCTCCGGTCCTCTTTCTCTCTCTAGAATTTATCAAATTTCAAGTTTGATGGAAGCTTTTTTATTAATACACATGCACAAGTATGTATATATTGCATGGATTAAGTGGTGGAAATTGGTCCTAGCCTGCCACGTTGCCTCTCTGTTCTCTTCTTTCCGGCGGTCTCACACACACGGCGTATGCGTGTGTGTATATATATATATGTTTTAAATTTTTTTTGTTAAATTACTCTTTTCCCCCTCTAATTTCTTAAAATCTTCTTTTTGAGTTCAATTCAACATTTATAAGTTTCTAAAATTGTAATTTGATCCCTAACATTTTCAATTTTAGATTTTTAATTGGCAATTCGCATCCTAAGTTGAGAGTAATATTTTTAAATTTGCAAATTTGACCCCCAACTTTTGATTTGAGTTTTTTAATCAATCAATTTTTTTACCTAAAATTTTCTAATGCTCTAAAATGCAACTATTTATGACGTACGTTTTACGATTTAGGTTTTACAACTATCCCTACAATCTATTTATATCCATGAATGTATATCAATCCATAATTGGGGGAGGGGGGGGGGTTGAGGTCATCTCCTTAATTATGAAGGAGATGATCTCATCCCACTACTATTATTTGTCTATATATATATATATATATATATATACTTTTTTTTTAATTTCTAAATTACGTTAATCCCCCCTCAATTATCTTTAATTTATTATTTAAACCCAAATCTAAAATTTAATATTCTTAAAGTTATAAATTCTACCCCTAAATTGTTAAGATAAGTATGATTCGACACAATTTACCCCATTATTTTCTAAATATTCTAGAATGAAATTAATGATTATGTATGCGCGAAAATTAGGGTCTTACAACCCTTCCCCCCTAAATGAAATTTCGTCCCGAAATTTTAGTTACCTTGACCGAACAAATGCGGATATTTATCTCTCATCTCGTCTTCTCGCCCCAACGTCGCTTCCTCTATGAAATGACTGCGCCATAACACCTCTACCAATGGAATCATTTTCGTCTGCAACACCTGATCTTTACGACTCAAGATCTGTATTGGATCCTCACCGTATGTCAAATCCTCTTCCAATTCGATTGGTTGAGAAGTTAACACATGCGAAGGATCTAACACATATTTCCTAAGCATCGACATGCGAGAAACGTCGTGTAGTTTGGACAATTCTGGTGGTAAGGCAAGTCAATAAGATGTCGTACCAACCCGTTCTAAGATTTCGTACGGCCTGATATATCTCGGACTTAACTTTCATTCCTTCCTGAACCTCATTAGGCCCTTCCACGGGGATATACGCAAAAACATATGATCACCTACTTCAAATTCCAACTCTCATCTATGATTGTTAGCATAACTCTTTTGTCGACTCTGAGCAATTCTCAATCTTTCCTGAATCACCTTTACTTTTTCTGCTGTCATTTGGGTTATATCCGGCATCAATAATTCCCGTTCTCCCATCTCAGTTCAGTTTGTTGGACTGGAGTCCTACATCTCCTGCCATACAACGCTTCATACGGTGCCATCTCGATCACCAAATGATAGCTGTTATTATAGGTAAATTCTATCAACGTCAAGTAATCATCCCAGCAACCAAGAAATTCCAGAACACAATCCCTCAACATATCCTCCAACGTCTGAATCGTATGCTCTAATTGACCATCAGTCTGCGGATGAAAAGCGATACTAAATTTCAGCTTGGTACATAGAGCAGTTTGGAGACTCGGCCAGAAAATGAGCAGATTTAATGAGCCTATCAACAACCATCCAAATGGAATTATGTCCCTTTTTTAGTACGGGGTAATCCCGAAACGAAATTCATTGTGATATGCTCCCATTTCCACTCTGGAATAGGTAGAGGCTGCAATAACCCATCTAAACATTGGTGCTCGATCCTGACTTGCTGACAAACGAGACACCGACAACAAATTCAAAAATTTCTCATTTCATTCCATTCCACCAATAGTATTCTCGCAAATCCCGATACATTTTGGTACTGCCTAGGTGCATTGCGTATGCTGAGCTATGCGCTTCCTACAAAATATCCTTCTTCAGATTAATATCATCAGGCACACACAGTCTATTTCTAACCATCAAAGTCTCATCACTATCCCTGACACGATAGTCAGCTCTGTGACCATTCTTTACTTCATTTCGGATCTTCTCCAATTGGGCATCTGACTTCTGCGCTGCTATAATATGGTCGATCAATGTCGATCCCAAAATTAAAGTCGCAAGCAACGCTGCCGTCTGACCAATCGCCTACTAAACTCGTCGATTTTCAACTCAACGCATCTGCTACAACATTGGCCTTTCTAGGATGATAGTAGATAGTACAATCATAGTCCTTGATCAATTCTATCTATTGTCTCTGCCTTAGATTTAGTTCCTTCTGAGTAAACAAATATCTCAAACTCTGATAGTTGGGGTATATCTTACACGTTTCGCCATACAGGTAATGTCTCCAAATCTTCAAGGTAAACACAATCGTCGCCAACTCCAAATTATGCGTCGGGTAATTACGCTCCTGATTCTTTAATTGCCGGGGGCATATGTGATCACGTGCCCATGTTGCAACAGTACACACCCTAACCCTTGGTGTGACGCATCACTGTAGATCACAAAGCCACCACCTTTAGTTGGAAAGAAAAGTATTGACACAGATATCAGTCTACTCTTTTGCTTTTGGAAACTCTGCTCACCTCTGTTAGTCCACTCAAATTTGGACTCCTTACGGGTCAATCGGGTCAATGGGGGTAGTTATAACAGAAAATCCCTGCACAAATCCATGATAATAACCTGCCAATCCCAAAAAAAAAAAAACTTCGAACTTCAATTACACTTTTTGGCCTTTCCCCTTGAACCACATCTTCGAATTTCTTTGGATCCACTTGAATACTATCTCTCGAGATCACATGCCCCAAAAATACAACTCGATCCAACCGAAACTCACATTTACTGAATTTGGCATACAATTGCTTCTCTCACAAGGTCTGCAACACAATCTTGAGATTCTCTGCATGGTCTTCTTTATTTGAGGAATAGATCAATATATCATCAATGAACACGATAATAACTTGATCTATATAAGGTTGGAAGATCTGATTCATCAAATCCATAAAAACAACAGGGGCATTCGTCAACCCGAATAGCATAACTAGAAATTCATAATGCCCATACCTCGTCCGGAATGTTGTTTTCGCCACATCACTGTCTCTGACTTTTAGCTGATGATATCGCGGTCGAAGATCTATTTGGAAAACACCCTAGCCTTCTGCAATTGATCGAACAGATCGTCAATCCTAGGTAACGGGTATTTATTACGAACCGTCACCTTATTCAACTAATCGATACACATTCTAACTGGTGTTAATCACATGCGTGAGGTATCCCTGAACTTCAGTCTAACTGGTGTTAATCACGTGCGTGAGGTATCCCTGACATCCTTTCTTTAATAATTTCATGCCCTCTAGAATTGAAATCAAACTAACTGGGGGTAATGACTATGTCTCCCAAAAATACAACTCTGACTCGCCTAAAATCCGAAAAGTAACTTCCTTTGAAAAGCAATCCACCGTGGCATGATAACCGGATAGCAAATCCATAGCCAATTTCACATCAAAATCATGAATACTCAGGGGTAATAGATCCACCGATAATTCCTAATTAATTTCACCGTGTTTACTAATTTCGCATAACTTTTGATCTACCTGCCTATCAACCTGGAACGTATTTCTAAATCAAATCCTTTCTAGAATCGCCTACATCTTGTCTCTTCCATTTTTACCCAATCAGGAGCACATCGGGACAGGACATCAAATTTAATTTTATACTGCCGAACGGTTATATTTTCCTATTTCAATAATATGAACTCGCCCTCCAATAAAGTTACAAGGTTCCCTTAGTATTGCCTAGAAGGCAGTTTTATGCACACACTTGGATATTGTACGCTACGATAAAATCCATGTACATCAAATAATAGCGCAAAGTGTTGTGTAGTCCCATAATATAAGTAAGGTGTTGTCTAATAATCCAACTTAAGTGTGCTTTGTCATACTATTGGTTTAACAACTAAAACATTAAGTGCTACCGACAGTAAATTCCATTGTTAAGTAATACGAATATGATTACTTATCAGTTATAATTTAATATTTACAACCACTAGCTCCCCCACAATCGTAATTCATCCATCACTACTACCAATACCACCACCCAATCCACCAACTTGTAGTATCACAATTTCATCCCACCACTAATCACCAACCTTATAGTTATTCTTGTTAAAGGGAAATGAGACTAGGAAAAGAATGTGAAAACCTCAACTAGTGGTCAGGCTCTCATATTTATCTATTACTAATTTACTATATGTTAAGGGAGGGCCAACCAGACAAATAACAATGCACGATGCCAATGTACTATCTAATGCAATGTAATAACTATCACTCACGTGCCGAACCTACCTATCGACACCTTATCTTATGGTTTACCACTAGCTCAACAAACTGACATGTCTATAAAACCTATAACCTAGGCTCTAATACCACAAATGTCAAACCCCACCCCAGGCACTCATCACCTGAGGTCGGGCATGACGTCGACCTGACGTTATCTGACTCATCCACGAATATCCATCCATACATATATACCTACATACTCGCACTACCGTAAATTTTTTCCAAAAATATATATATCCATATACCCATTTAAAAATTTGGGAAGATACCGGTCCCAAATATTCACAATCAAAAATACAAAAATACCTAAACCTTCCACAGTTCACATCTGACCGGCTCAACTCCAAAACGACACTACCTCCAGACTTTACCTAGTACCAGTAGTGGACCAACTCCGAGTCACGGTACTTGAAACCAAATATTGTTTTAATCGGTGTACTAGTGGCCGCAATTAAGCGTCGCTACTTTCACCGCAAGTGTACGGGTCAAGTTTTAATATTGGTTGGGAGAGTAGGGGTATCGTGTTCACGGGGATTGGTTGAGAATATCGTCAAGTATCGCGATTATCATAACTCGACTTTATCTAGGCGATAAAAATGGTTTTTAATTAATAAATACTAATACTACACTACTAATTTATCTAATTATACTAATATATTGGTAGGACGTTTATGGGAATTATTACCAAGGGATTAATATCGTTCACTTAAACGTGTTCGTTTTAATCTATTTTCATTAATGGCGTTCATCCTATCCGACAATCTCTGTATCTATAACTTCTTCACTCCCTCTTCCAAGTGTAAAGCGAACAAATATATGACTTTGCGTTGACGCCGAGGTCCCTCTCGAACGTCTTTTTGAACACATAGTCACATGAGTCGTGAACCAACGTCATTGATTGCACACTTTCCAACTCTTTCCCGGGTTATTGGATCGTCGCGTTGTGTTTACCCTAATCCGAATCCGGGGTTACCTCTCCCGAGTGTAAAACCCCGTATTCTTAGTAAATCTTAACAAGCATAATAAACAATACAACACAACAAACACAATCAGATTAACATGAACAACCACTAACAAAACATCGATTTTATATAAACAACATTTTTATGAATTCAATCAAGCCCTAGACAATATATGTTTAGCTAAACATGGTCGTGGCCCTATATACAATTAGAAACTAGCTAAACATATACAAACATTCAACCAAACCTAAGAAAGAAAGAGAGAAACGAGGAAACTAGCCGTTTATCCAAAGATTCGATGCTAAAACCTTTCTGAGAACGCCTCATCCTTCTTCACAACGGGATCTTCCCTTGGTCGAATGGCCTCGAAGCTCTCAAGACTTCCCAAAATGTCTAATCTTTTGTTTGGAGGAGAAGAGATGATATATATATATATATATATATATATATAGGCTCTAAAATATCCTAAATATCTTAAACTGTCCGCAGAGGGACCTCCTAGGCGGTGAGTAAGTCAGTTAAGCCTTCACCTAGGCGGTGGAGAAGGACGTGAAATTTGAAATTCTCTATTGGATTTCTGCCTAGGCGGTGGGCTTCCTTCAGATTTTTGCCTCTATGCTCATTTTTCCACTATTCTTTCACCATTCTTGATCTAATTTGACCGCATAAGGATCGTTTTAATCCCTTTTCACCCCAAATACCTGTTTTATGGAAAAAATAATATAAATGAATTAAAACGTAATAAAATATACTAAACATACTCGAAAACTAACAAATTCAGTTTGGAAATAGATAGGTAATTTACACCTATCAAATACCCCCAAACTTAGAATTTTGCTAGTCCCGAGCAAAACACTCACACTAAAATAAAAATAAATAAATAAAAAAACACAACGAAATTACTAACACACACAACCTAAATATAAACAACCTAAACATAACACTATGCGAGTTTTACATTCTTCTATTGACCAACACATTTTTCCCTCAACAACCCCCAAATATTGCCAAGTTCAGGAGTAACACGCACCATGTGGTGTTCTAGAATTTCAACACTAAATATCAGTAGAAACCATTCTAAATCCATATCAAGTGTGTATGTAATCATCAAATATATAACTATCCAAACACCGGATTGGATTATTCAATAACTAAGTTCATGACTTAAACCAATAAGGATTAGGAAAACCATATGCTTGACTGGGCTCGACTATCCACTAATGTAGGTTCAGCAATTTACAGAGATCAATAGGGATTGGTTCGGTTTTTTGGACATTGGCTAAGGGTATCTCAGGATTAGAAAATAGGTGATCGTTATTATTCAATGATACCCGAGGTACAAACGCTTGTCGCTATCTCACTCTCGTAACCCCAAACATTTAAAACACAACTCTGACCAAGAATTTAAGAACTTTGCACTCACTTGTCAAAAGAAACAAAAATAAAACTTTATTCACATAGTTGTGTTTTTTTTTTGTTTTTTTTTTTTTTAACAAACACCACACCCCCAAACTTATTCGATTATTACAATTTAAGGGGTGTGAGAGATATGAACAAAGAATGACAAGTGAGTACACTAATACCGATGAATCAACAGAAAATTCATCCGAACCCCAACCGCTCATTTCAAGTAGCATAAACTAATGCTACTTGATTTCACTCAATTTGCATATTTGGCTTAGCGACAATGGTTTGGAAATTTTTAATTGGATATGGTATTTATACCTGTTTAGAATTGAAACGGTTATCGGCTTCCACAAGGTAATGAGGGATAAAATTTTACAAGGTAGCTTCAAAGGAATCAAGCGATAAAAATGAAGGCCTAAATCATGCCTCCGGAATTACCTCACCTATAATGTTACCTCAAGTTTCCCCCAATCAAGCTCTAGATTCCCCAAATTTGTCATGAACTTATTACTAAATAATCAACGTCAAATCGCTCGAATAGTTATACACTGAGTTTATGCGATCGTGCATTTTAGGATCAGAATGATTTTTACCTAATCAACATGCCAAGCACACAGACCACGAAAAACAATTAGGGAGTAATTTTATCATCGGTTAATGGCCCAGATGAAAGCAAAACTTAGGATGCAACAACAAATACAAACAAAGACAAACTAACCCAAACAAACAGGTACACGTAACAACAATAACTTTAAACTGCAACTAAAACATACTACATACTACACATCACTCCCAACTTAAAACGGGACAATGTCCATATTAACCTAATCAGCAATCCCAATGACAACATAAAACATTATAATGAAGACTGGGGTTTAGAACACGTACTTGAGAGGCGAGAGAATCTCGCCTCCGAATCAAGTCGGATACGACGGATCTAATTTTTTTTTCTTGGGTTGCCTCCCAAGAAGTGTTTGGTTTATGGTCATTAGCCCAACACGTCGAAGTGATCGTCAAAGAGTGGCTTCCGCCCGTAGTACGTGTCAAATAATACTACGTACGAGTCTTGATTTAACACGCCCTCAAACTTGGCGAGATAAGGCTCTGATTGGACCAGGCTTTCGACAGGATGCTCCACCGGCTCATGTACTTGGCGGGCTTGGAGGAACGTTGCTAATGGAGGTGAAGGATCAATGAGCCACATTGGATCCTTGTAAATGTGAGCATCTTGGATCGATGGCGGCGTCACCAACTGGAATTCGAATGGTGATAATTCACAACACTTAATGTATGAATCTCCGTCGATCTCATCCCAATACCTCTTTCTTGTCTCCGGCTCTTCACGGTGGCTTTCACTGAATGTGGCTTGTCAATCTCACAGTACCACCATGTCTGACTCAGCCTCAATCAAGTAGTCATGCTCGTTTAGCCGGTCATTCATTTCCCTCCAAAACGTCTGAGTCTCCTCAATAAATTCAGCCTATTCTTCTTCTTGGGGGAAGACTCTACATCTTGGTTCGGGATGTCATTCCATGGCGCTATATTGTTCAGACTCTAATAATCCAAGGCTGCCATGTCTTCCAACAACCAACGAGCTTCGTCCGCGGTTAGTTGGTCGAAAGAGGTGGTACCGTTTCCTCTTTCAACCCACATTCTGGTTGCGGCTTGTAACCCATCGAGGAAGTTCAGTAGTTGACACTCTCTCCAGAAATCGTGATTCAAAAACCAGCGTAACAAATCCTTGTAACGATCCCAAGCACAATAAAATGGCTCAGAATCCTATTCAAAGAAACTCAAGAGCATATGTTGATCTAGCATCTCCAAGCACTCTGCAGGAAAACAAAAAGAAAAACTACAAACCAAAAAAAAGTTATAAACTAAATAAATGCCTAAATTAAAATCAAATTATTTACTAAAAATATCAACGATAATCTAAAACACAATCCCCGACAACGGCGCCAAAAACTTGTTGGCCGCAATTAAGCGTTGTCACTGTCACTGCAAGCGTTCGGGTCATGTTTTAGTATAGGTTGGAGAGTAGGGGTACCATGTTCACGGGGATTGGTTGAGAATATCGTCGAGTATCGCGATTATCATAACTCAACTTTATCTAGGCAATAAAAAGAGTTTTTAATTAATAAATACTAATACTACACTACTAATTTATCTAATTATACTAATATATTAGTAGGACGTTTATGGGAATTATTACATAGGGATTAATATCGTTCACTTGAACATGTTCGTTTCAATCTATTTTCATTATTGGCGTTCGTCCTATCCGACAATCTCTGTATCTATAACTTGCTCACTCCCTTTTTCAAGTGTAAAGCGAACAAATATATGACTTAACATTGACGCCGAGGTCCCTCTCGAGCGTCTTTTCAAACACATAGTCACATGAGTCGTGAACCAACATCATTGATTGCACACTCTCCAACTCCCTCCTGGGTTATTGGATCGTCGCGTTGTGTTTACCCTAGTCTGAATCCGGGGTTACTTCTCCCGAGTATTATTCTCGGTATATCGTAACCAGCATAATAAACAATACAACATGGCAAACACAATCAGATAAACATGAACAACCACTAACAAAACATCGATTTTATATAAATAATATTTTCATGAATTCAATCAAGCCCTAGATAATATATGTTTAGATAAACATGCTTGTGGCCCTATATACAATTAAAAACTAGCTAAACATATACAAACATTCAACCAAACCTAAGAGAGAAAGAGAGAAACGAGGAAACTAGCTGTTTATTCGAAGATCCGACACTAAAACCTTTCTGAGAACGCTTCCTCCTTCTTCACAACGTGATCTTCCCTTGGTCGAATGGCCTCAGAGCTCTCAAGACTTCCCAAAACGTCTAACCTTTTGTTTGGAGGAGAAGAGATGATATATATAGGCTCAAAAATATCCCAATATATCCTAAATATCTTAAATTGTCCGCAGAGGGACCACCTAGGTGGTGGGCTGTCAATAGCCAAATGTGTTTTCTCTACATCTTCATCGCCTAGGCGGTGGGCTTCCTTCAGATTTTTGCCTCTATGCCCATTTTTCCACCATTCGTCCACCGTTCTTGATCCGATTTGACCGCATAAGGACCATTTTAGTCCATTTTCACCCCAAATACCTGTTTTAAGGCAAAAAGAATATAAATGAATTAAAACGTAATAAAACATACTAAACATACTCGAAAACTAACAAGTTTGGTTTGAAAATAGATAGGTAATTTACACCTATTAAATACCCCCAAACTTAGAATTTTGCTAGTCCTGAGCAAAACACTCACACTAAAAAAAAAAAAACACACACAACGAAATTACTAACACAAACAACCTAAATATAAACAACCTAAACATAACACTATGCGAGTTTTACATTCTTCTATCGACCAACACATTTTCCCCTCAACAACCCCCAAATATTGCCAAGTTCAGGAGTAACATGCACCATGTGGTGTTCTAGAATTTTAACACTCAATATCAGTAGAAACCATTCTAGATCCATATCAAGTGTGTGTGTGAGACATCAAATATATAACTATCCAAACATCAGATTGGATTATTCAATAACTAAGCTCATGACTTAAACCGATAAGGACTAGGAAAACCATATGCTTGACTGGGCTCGACTATCCACTAATGTAGGTTTAGCAATTCACAGAAATCAATAGGGCTTGGTTCGGTGTTTTGGACATTGGCCAAGGGTATCTCAGGATTAGTGATAGGTGTAAAATACCTATCTAATTCTAAACCAAATTTGTTAGTTTTCGATTATTTTATTAAAGTTTTAATATCTTTTTAGCTGTTTTTATAAGTCAGGAGTAGGGACGTAAACAATCGACAAACTGAGCAAAATGGTGAAAAAAATGGTGACCAAAGATAAAAAAAAATGAGGTTTCAAAGAACAACGCAAATCCGCCTAGGAGAAGTTTCCAATGCCTAGGCGGAAATCCGTCAGAAGGATGAAATGCTAAAATGTTGAAATCCGCCTAGGCAAAGTTTCCACCGCCTAGGCGAACATCCGTCAGAAGGTTGAAAGCGCTGAGAAGTTGAAATCCGCCTAGGCGAAGTTTCCATCGCTTAGGGGGAAATCCATTAGAAAGTTGCAAGGGCTAAAATATTGAAATCTGCCTAGGCGAAGTTTCCACCGCCTAGGCAAAATTTTGTCAGAATGCTGGACATGTTGAACTGCTAGAAGTGCTGAATTGTTGAAATCCGCCTAGGAGAAGTTTCTACCGCCTAGGCGGAAATCCACCAGAAAGAAAGAAGACGAAGAAGTTAGTCCTCTTCCTAGGCAGATTTCTAACCTACTTAAACTCCTCCTAAGCAAAAATTCTTCCGCCTAGGCGCATTTCGTAGAACAGCCCAAAATATATGTTTAGATATTTTTGAAACTTTTAGCCTATTTATACCCATTTCCCACGTCTGAAAAAGGTTGTTAATGAACCCTAACCCTAGTATAGAGTTCTTAAGCTATATTTTGCAGATCAAGAAAGAGATTCATCATTCAGGCAAAGAAGAATCACTTGCGGATTGATCATTAGCGACAGTGGACCGTTTCACTTTTAGATTTGATCGTTCTTCTCTTTTTTTTATCTTTGTAATTACTTTTTCATATCTAAGAATGTTGAATCCCTCTTATTTTTTATGGCATATGGCTAAGATCTTGTAGTATTAGTTAAATGTTACTTAGGTGTAGTTGAAATCATGTAATTGTTAAGTTGAATAAATTAATGTTACTTTAATGTGGAGTTTGTCTAAATCCAATTGTTTTTACCATTATTCTTGATATTATGCTTGTATTGATAAACCAAGAATACGGGGTTTGACACTTGGGAGAGGTAACCCTGGATTCGGACTAGGGTAAATACAACGTGACGTTCTAACGACCTGGGAGAGCGTTCGAACGTATGCAATCTATGATGTTGGCTTAAGACTCATGCGACTTAGGGTCGTTAAGGATTTGAGGGGGACTTCTTCGGTGACACGAAGTCGTGTAATCCCCCGTCTTACACTCGGGAGAGGTAGCTGAGGAGTTATTGATACAAAGATTGTCGGAATAGATAAAAACCATTATAGCTAACTTAATGACGTCGATTATGCATTATGTGAAATAAATCAATACCTAAGTAATTAGTGTAATTAGAACTAACCTAATAGTTGTCGTTTATCTTAGTAGATTACATAGAAAACAAACAAATTTTGATTAGTCGAGATAATATGAAACTATTTAAATCACAATATTCAACCGAATTACACATCATTCCCAATGGAACGATATCCGATCTTACAAGATCCATTATATTAAAACTAGACTCGTATACTTGCGAGTAGTCAATACCGCAAGGACGATGATGTGAATTCTCGCGTGTACAAGTTTGTGGCGCCGTTGTCGGGGATTGCACGGTATTTTTCAATTGAGTTGATATTGTGATCAAGTAGTTGAATGTTAATCACGATAATTGTTTTGCTTTTAATTTCATTTAATTCATTTGTTTATTTGATTTATTCATTTGAACTAAGCAGTGCATGCGGCGTAGTCAACGCAATGGTAAACAGAAAGATGAGAAAGCTACCACTATGGTCGGGGGACATGAAAATGTTCCACAACCACCGGAGCCGCATGCACTTTAGCCTCCGGAGCAGGAGAGGCCACAACGAGTCCTTAGGGACTATTATCGGCCACTAATACTGGATAACTATTCAGGGATCCGGAGGGAGCCGATCCAGGCAAATAATTTTGAGTTAAAGCCCGCCTTAATTAACATGGTTCAGCAAAACCAGTATGGCAAAAATCTTCATGAAGACCCCAACGTCCACTTGGCAACCTTTCTCGAGATTTGTGACACTGTTAAGATAAATGGAGTTGCCAAAGATGTCATTCGGTTGAGGTTATTTCTGTTCTCTTTACGAGATAGAGCAAGGGGTTGGTTTCAGTCGATCCAACCGGGGAGCATTAATACTTGGGAGGACCTTGCACAAAGGTTCCTTACTAAGTTCTTTCCACCTTCGAAGACTTCTCAACTCCGAGGCAAGATTGCGCAGTTTCGCTAGAGAGACTTTGAGCCGTTGTTTGAGGCGTAGGAGAGATTCAAGGACCTATTGTGAAGGTGCCCCCAACATGGGTATCAGGATTGATTTCAAACCCAATTATTTTACAATGGGTTGGATGGTTAGACCAGAACGATAGTTGATGCTACCTCAGGGGGATCGTTGTTGTCCAAAACCCCTACCGAAGCTAATGCACTATTGAAAGAAGCGACAAACAATTGTCAATGGCCGAATGAGAGGAACACGGGAAAATGGGTCTCTTCTATCCAAGAATCTAACCATATTGTAACGTTATCGGCCCAAGTGTCCAAGCTCTCGAATCAATTGGTCGCCATGTCTACAAAAGGCGCTTTGTCAAGTCAAGGGAAGGAGATTGCAGCAAGTTGTTCTCAATCCGAATTGGATAATGAGTTCAAGGAATGCCATTTTCTAAACAATTGTGCCTATACTTTCAGGCCCTCTACCAACATTCCAACTCATTACAATCCTGGACTTTGCAACCATGAGAACTTCTCATATGCGAACAATCAGAACTCTTTTCGGCCACCTCCGGGATATGGAAATCAAGCTTTGGGATATCCTATGCAATTCAATCGTCAAATGCAACAACCACCAATGCATAATCCAAAGTCAAATTTGGATGAAGTGTTGGGTTCATTTATGATGGAGACTCAGACTATGATGCGTGAGACATATAATCGGCTGAACAAACATAAAACACAGATTGACTCAATCGATACAACTTATATAAACACCAATGTCACAGTGAAGGATTTAGAGACTCAAATCGCGCAGCTTGCTAGATCCATCCAAGAGAAACAAAAGAGGAAGTTTCCAAGCAACACGGAAACCAACCCTAGGGAATGCAAGGCGATTAAGTTGAGGAGTGAAAGAGACGTAGAAGTGAGCAAGCCTATGGAAAATGAGCCGGAAGTGAGTCATGAGTTTTATCATGATGAACCAAGAACAAGTGCGGAGGAGGAAGTTGAAGTAAAAATCAATAAAAGAGATGAGAAGCCAAGTGAAGACTTGAATGATGATAAGAACCAAGAGAAAGTCGAGAAGAGAAGAAGAGAAGAAGAGATGAAAGGGTGATGCCGGGGCAAGTAACATTTTCAGAGAATCCACCGATTCTAATAACCCCATTGCCATATCCCCAAATATTCCAAAAGAGGAAGTTGGATGCCCAATTTGAAAAATTTCTTGAAATTTTCAAGAAAATCCACATCAACATTCCTTTTGCGAATACATTGGAGCAAATTCCCAACTATGGCAAGTTCTTGAAAAACATTATGACAAAGAAGATAAAGTTGGAGGAGTAGGAAACGATAAAGTTAACAGAGGAGTGTAGCGCTATACAATAAAGGAAGTTGCCTACTAAATTGAAGGATTCGGGTGGTTTCACAATTCCGTGTACTATCGAAAAATCTCATTTTGATAAAACTCTTTGTGATATTGGGACGAGTATTAATTTGATGCCTTCTTTCGTTTATCGGAAGTTAGGACTTGAGAGTATAAGCCGACAACGATCTCTCTTCAAATGGTGGATTGTTTGTTAACCTATCCTAAAGGTATCATTGTGGATGTGCTAGTGAAGGTAGAGAAATTCATATTTCCGGTGGATTTCGTTGTGCTTGAAATGGAAGAAGATAGAGAAATCTCGATCATCCTAGGAAGACCTTTCCTTGCAACGGGAAAGGCCTTAATTGATGTGCATAATGGAAATCTGACGTTAAGAGTGAATGATGAAGAGATAAGGTTCAACATTTTTAAAACTATGAACTTTTCGGATGAACTTCCTAATTGCAATCGAGTTGATTTTGTGGACTCTTGCGTGAGGGAGTTCTTTCTTGCAAATATGGAGATGGATTCGTTAGAGCATACTCTCACAAATTCCTTATCTATGGGGAATCTCGGTGAGGAAGGCTCTACCACAGAACTTGATGTTGTGGACTACGTGCTGACTTTGGATGCTCAATCTAAAGACGTAGAAGATCCTATTCATATGGCAGAGATTGAAGAAGTTGAAAACTCTCCCGAGAAATCAAATCCGCCTCACGGTGGATTATTACTCAAGCAATTGCCAGAACATCTTTGGTATATCTTTTTGGGAGAGAATTCGACCAATCCGATAAAAATTTCATTATCTTTGACGAAAGAAGATGAGAGTAAGTTGCTGAGAATCTTGAAGAGGCACAGATCCGCTTTTGCTTGGTCTATATTGGATATCAAAGGAATTAGCCCTTCGGTTTACATGCATAAGATTTTGATGGAGGATGCGTTCAAACCCTCCATTGAACATCAACGGTAGATAAATCCGACTATAAAGGAAGTTGTGAGAGTGGAGGTGTTGAAGCTCTTGAATGCGAAAATTATATATGCTATATCCGATAGTGAGTGGGTTAGCTCGATGCAAGTGGTGCCCAAGAAATGAGGTATGACGATGGTGAAGAATGATAAGGATGACCTTATTCCTAAATGGACCATCACGAGATGGTATGTGTGCATTGATTATAGAAGATTAAATAAGGCGATGAGGAATGATCATTTTCCTCTTCCTTTCCGTGACCAAATGCTTGATCGATTAGCCAGATATGAGTATTATTGCTTTCTTGATGGCTATTCAGGTTACAATCAAATAGCCATTGCACCGGAAGACCAAGAAAATATTACTTTCACATGCCCGTATGGGACATTTGCTTATAGACGTATGTCATTCGGCCTTTGCAATGCACCGACAACTTTTCAACGGCGTATGATGGCAATATTTTCTGATATGGTGGAAGAGAAAATGGAAATCTTCATGGATGACTTCTCAATTTTTGGGTCGTCTTTTGATCACTGTCTATACAATTTGGCGCTTGTTCTTGACCGATATGAGGAGAAGAATTTAGTTCTTAATTGGGAGAAGTGTCACTTTATGGTTAAAGAGGAGATCGTCTTGGGTCATCGAGTCTCTTCCAAGGGGCTTGAGGTGGACTGAGCAAAGATTGAAACGATTGAGAAGCTTCCACCACTGATTAATGTGAAAGGAGTTTGAAATTTCTTGGGGCATGCTGGCTTTTACCGGCGCTTTATTAAGGACTTCTCGAAGACGGTGAAGCCATTATGTGACCTTATTGAGAAGCATAATTCATTTGAATTCAATGAGGCTTGCATGGAGGCTTTTAAGGCGATAAAGGAGAAGTTGATCACGGCTCCAATAATGGTCGCTCCAGACTGGGAGATGCCATTTGAGATTATGTGCGATGCGAGTGACTATACCATTGGCACGGTGTTAGGCCAACAGAAGAAGAAGATATTCCGATCAATCTATTATGCAAGTAAGACATTGAATGATGCCCAAGAGAATTACACCATAACTGAGAAAGAAATGTTAGCTGTTGTTTTTGCTTGTGATAAGTTTCGATCTTATATCATTGGGTCAAAAGTGATCGTTTACACGGATCACGCGGCTATCTGGTACTTATTTGCAAAGAAAGATGCCAAGTCGAGATTGATAAGGTGGATTCTTCTATTGCAAGAGTTTGATGCTGAAATAAAGGATAAAAAAGGGAGTGAGAACATTGTTGCCGACCATTTGTCAAGGTTGATTCGAGAAGACATTGGTGAGGAGTCTAGCATCACGGAAGTGTTTCCTGACGAACAACTATTTTCAGTTGAAAATGCACTTCCTTGGTATGCGAACATTGTGAACTATCTTGCATGTGATGTGTTACCACCGGATTTAACTAGAGCCCAAAGGAAGAAATTTCTTTTTGATGCAAAGTATTATCTGTGGGACGAGCCATTGCTATTCAAGAAATATGTTGATCAGGTAATCCGGAGATGTGTTCCGAAGGAGGAAATGGCTAGTATTCTCTACCATTGCCATTCATCACCTTGTGACGACCATTTTGGTGCGACTCGGATAGCATCGAAAGTACTTCAATCAGATTTTTACTGACCTTTTTTGTTTAAAGATTCGTACACATTTGTGAAAACTTGTGATAGATGTTAAATGGTGGGTAACATATCGAGAAGGCATGAATTGCCATTGACGTCTATTCTTGAGCTTGAGTTGTTTGATGTGTGGGGCGTAGATTTCATGGGGCCATTTCCGCCGTCATTTGGCAAGGAGTATATTCTGTTAGCGGTGGATTACGTGTCTAAATGGATCGAGACCGTAGCAACACCTACCAATGATGCCAAAGTAGTTTTGAAGTTCCTTCAACAAAATGTCATGACACGGTTCGGGACACCTCGAGCCTTAATCAGTGATGAGGGAACCCACTTTTTTAACAAAATGCTTAGTGCTTTGTTGGAAAAATATGAAGTTAGACACAAGTTGGCGCTACCATACCACCCAAAGATAAATGGCCAAGTTGAAGTTTCAAACCGAGAAATCAAGCTAATTCTGGAGAAAACGGTTCATACTAATCGCAAGGATTGGGCGGTGAAGCTTGATGATGCTTTATGGGCGTATCGCACGACTTTTAAGACACCGATCGACATGTCGCCGTATCGATTGGTGTTTGGAAAAGCATGTCATTTGCCCGTTGAATTGGAGCACCGTGCATTCTGGGCGATTAAGAAACTAAACTTTGACCTAAAGGTTTCTGGTGCGCAACGTCTCCTCCAATTGAATGAAATGGAGGAATTCCGGCACGAGGCTTATGAGAATGCCAAGCTTTATAAAGATAAAATGAAGAGGTGACATGATAAAATGATAGTCCAGAGGGAGTTCAGTCCGGGTCAACAAGTTCTATTGTTTAACTCAAGGCTGAGACTCTTTCCCGGAAAGTTGAAGTCCCGATGGTCTGGACCGTTTCGGATCAAGCATATTTATCCATTTGGTACTATCGAGTTAGAAGGCGAAGACGGACGAACTTTCCAACTCAACTGGGAGCGGATCAAGTACTACTTCAAGGATGAAGAGCGAGTTTTGGAAAACATCTCTCTCGTTGAAGGATAGAGCCAGAATTCATACACGTCCAGCTAGGGACGTAAAACCAAGCAACATCTTTTGATATGTCATCGAGGGTAACGAACATTCTCAACTTTTGTATAAATTACTTTGTGGAGATCGTATTGATCTCGGAATATTATTTTTTTGTGATGAATTGATGAGGCTAGATACTTAGGATTGAATTGCATGCTAAAAATCGTTTGAGGAACGAAGAGGAAGTAAGAGGTGTAGAGCAAAAATGTGAAAACCTGAAGGAATCCAGCCAAAGTCTACACTGGCATAAATTCGCCTAGGTGGAAAAACCACCGCCTAGGCGAAAATAGGACAGAATGCTGAGAAAATATACTAGCATAAATTCGCCTAGGCGGAAAAACCACCGCCTAGACAAAAATAGGAAGAAAAAGTCTGAGTTTCTACATTGTCGTAACTTCGCCTAAGTGGAAAAACCACCGCCTACGCGAAAAAAGGAAGAAAGGTTGAGTTCTATACTGGCATAAATTCGCCTAGGTGGAAAACCACCGCCTAGGCGAATTAACAACAGAATTGAAGGGTTTCACACTGGCGTAAATTCGCCCAGGCGGAAAAACCACCGCCTAGGCGAATTAATATCAGAAAGTTTTTAAAAAAGAAAAAGGCACTACTTCGCCTAGGTGGAAAAACCTCCGTCTAGGCGAATTCACGACAGCCCTGTTTTAAATCGCAGCCTTCCTCTTCGCAAACGGCAGTTCTCTCCTAAAATTTTCAAGAAACCTCTCAACTTCACCATCCCAAATCCTTTCCTCCCTTTAAAGATTCATCCTACATTGCGAAAAACTTGGATTTCCACCAAGAATCTTCATCCAAACATTGGATTCCTCTTCCCATTTTCGAAAATCTAGGGTTTAAGCGGTGAACAGTGCGAAATCGCCATCTTCAAGTGATTTGACCTAAATTTTTCAACAAGTATCAATGAACCTTTTTTTTCACGTATTTGTTGAAATCTTTGCTTGATTTGCATGTTTATTTCAAAAATCCTTGGATTTGGATAGAATCCTAAACCCTTTAAAACCCTAGTTTGCGTTTTTCATGCTATTAGGGATTTAGGAATGATTTTTGGTAAACCCTATCATGTTTTTGTGTAGATACACAGTGTGAATCGTTTATTTTAGGCTACATTACGAAAAAAATGTGATTTGGTTTTGGTTGGTAGGATATCTTGTGAAATTTGTATTGTTTGGTTTTAGTTGGCATATGTTTGTTAAAAAGGGCATTGTGTTTTCACTGACAAGGGTTTGAATTGCGTGTTCTATTGTTATTATTGTGGTTAGTGTTGTGATTGTGATTTATAGGCAAAAGGGTAAAGTGTCGGGCATCCAAGCAACCACGAACGGAAGAACCTTCGGCTGCCTCGGATTACAACTCCCTCAAATTTGTTTCCAAGCAAGCTGAGGACCACTTCAACAAACATGAAAGTGAGCATCCCTTCATTTGCCAAAGAGGGTTCAGACCTTTGCATGAACTCCCTGACGAATTCAGGACTGTCATTCAACGTCGAAAATAGGAACAGTTCTGCGCTTCACCCCCACCAGAGGAGTTGGCCCTGGTACGCGAGTTCTACGCGAACATTACCGAGGCCATTGGATTTCAGACAAAAGTCTAGAACATCCCAATTCTGTTCAGTGTGGACCACTTCAATGAGTTGCTTGGGTTGACGAGGCCGGAAGCCTCATGAGATTTATCCGATGCGACCACACCAACGATGAGTGCTGTCATTCAGGCCATGACTACGGGAAATGCCCAATGGAAAAATACATGGCAGGGTCAGGCCATCTTCAAGACGCGGTTTCTGAAACCAATCCCGAAGATTTGGTATCAATTCATCTGCGCCAATCTGCTTCCCACCTCTCACGTTTTCGATGTTTCCAATGAGCGAGCGTTTATGCTATATGGCATCGATAGAGGGACCCCCGTCAATATCGGTTGGCACATCTATTCTTCAGTAATTCATACTGCTAGGACGATGAATGGTGGCCTTCCTTTTTCCTTCTTCCTAACTGCGCTATTTCTACGTGCCGGGGTTCGTGTCACGTCAACAAGCCCCTTTCCACCTAAAAAGTCGCTCGATCTTGCAATGATTAACCGATTATGGAATGGAGGACCAGGTGAGAGAGAAGAGGGTCCTGATGAGGAAGAAGCCGACCCTTTGGAGCCACTGACGCCCACAACCCGCCTCGACCAACTAACCCAAATTTCGCGAGATATCCGTGGTCTCCAATCCGATATGAGCCAGCTCCAAACTAATTTTTCTCAGATGGAGAGCTACATGGA
Source organism: Eucommia ulmoides (assembly GCA_016647705.1). Taxonomy (NCBI): domain Eukaryota; kingdom Viridiplantae; phylum Streptophyta; class Magnoliopsida; order Garryales; family Eucommiaceae; genus Eucommia; species Eucommia ulmoides. Next base: position 36,851,545 of record CM028331.1, read on the forward strand.
TAACTACATTCGGCAACAAGATCAAAATCAACGGGTTTTATTTAAGCACCTTGGAATCGACATGACGCGTTATACGCCCGTGCCGCCTTTCGAGACCGATGAGCCGCCACCACCATCTCCTCCCCAATGAACGGTAGGAGGTTAGACTTGTATGTCTTCTCTCCTAGGTATGTGTCCGACCCAATTTTTAATATTTATATTTCTATTATGCTATTGGGTTCGCTGCCTCATTCAAGTTTGGGGGTATATGACATGCAAGCATGTAGTTTTTGTTTTTTTTGGCATATGAAGGATGATAATTTTTTGATGTAAATGGGACAAAATTCTTTTTGTGGACAAATGTTTGCTTATAATGGTATTAATGTTTAATTTTTTTTATAAATTTTGAAATTCTTTTTGTTATGCATGTGTAATGATTAGTTATGCATGTGTAAGGATCATCAGCATAAGTAATGTTAGTTTGTAGAATTAGAGTAGATATATTAATGAATATAGTTGTACGTGCATGATGAGTTTTTAAGTTCGTCCGAACCATGTCCTGATGATGAAAATTACCCCATAAATTACATATTGAGGTCGGGGGTAATGCCATTCACGTGTGTTTTGTGTGCTTAGCATGTCGATTAGGTAAACAATTATTTTGATCCTAAATCGCCCGACTGCATAAACTCATTGTATAATTAGTTGAACGATTTGACGCCGATTATTTAGTAATAAGTTCATGATAGAAATGAGGAATCTAGAACTTAACTGGGGGAAGTTTGAGGCGAAATTATAGGTAAGGTAATTCCAGAGACATGATATAGGCCTTCATTTTATCGCTTGAACCATTTGAAACTAACCTGAAAATTTATTCCCTCGTTCTCTTGTCGAAGCCATAAACTTTTCACTTCTAAACTTGTTTCTATACTTTAACCAAGTAAATCTTTCAAAACCATTGTCGCTAAGAATAAAAGTAAAAATTGAGTGAAAACAAGTAGCATTAGATTATGCTAACTTGAAGCGGGCAATCGGGGTTTCAGTTTAAATGTTTTTGGTTAAGTATAAAAGTATTCACTTGTCAATCCTTTAGTTGTATTTACATGCCCCTAAAATTGTACAAAATTGAATAAGTTTGGGGGTGTGTGTACTTAAAAAAAAAAAAAACAAACAAACAAACCACTATGTGAATATAGTGTTTAATCTCAGTTGTTGTGACAAGTGAATACAAGTTTACATAATCTTGTTCAGGGTTATTTCTTCAAAGATAGGGGGTTATGAGAGAGATATAGCGACAAGCGTTTATGCCCCGGGTATCGTTAAAATTATAACGAGTTTCTATTTCTACGATACCCTTGGTCGTTCTCCAAAGCCAAACCAAGTCCTATTGATCTCGGTGAATGTCCGAACCTACATTAGTGGATAGTTGAGCCCAGTCAAACATATGGCTTTCCTGAATGTTTTAACAAGTTTAAGTCATGACCTTATTCATTGAATAATCCAATCCGGTGTTTGATTAGTTATACATCCGAATTCTCTCACACACACATTTCAATTGGATCTAAAATGATTTTAACTGATATTGAGCGTTGAAATTCTGGAACACCACGTAGTGTGTGTTATTCCTTAACCAGATCTAATTACAGGTTGTTGAGGGAAGAATCACATGGTTTCTTTGATTAAACTTAAATCTCACAGGTGTGTACTTCTTATTTGTTAATGATTACTTATTTTTAGTTTAGAAATTGGCTAATAAGTGTATTTAGTGTTATTTAGCATTAGGGTGTGTTGCTCGAGGACTAGAAAAATTTCAAGTTTGGGGGTATTTGATAGGTGTAAAATATTTATCTAATTCTAAACTGAATTTGCCAGTTTTCGAGTATTTTATTAAAGTTTTAACATCTTTTTAGCTGTTTTTATAAGTCAGGAGTAGGGACGTAAACAATCGGCAAATTGAGCAAAATGGTAGAAAAAATGGTAGCCAAAAGATAAAAAAATGAGGTTTCAAAGAACAAGGAAAATCTGCCTAGGCGAAGTTTCCACCGCCTAGGCGGAAATCCGTCAGAAGGATGAAATGCTAAAATGTTGAAATCCGCCTAGGGAGAAATCCATCAAAAGGTTGAAAGCGCTGAGAAGTTGAAATCCGCCTAGGCGAAGTTTCCATCACCTAGGAAAAATCCATTAGAAAGTTGCAAGGGATAAAATATTGAAATCTGCTTAGGCGAAGTTTCCACCACCTAGGTGAAATTCCATAAGAATGCTGGACATGCTGAACTATTGGAAGTGCTTAATTGTTGAAATCCGCCTAGGCGAAGTTTCTACCGTCTCGGCGGAAATCCATCAGAAAGAAAGAAGACAAAGAAGTTAGTCCTCCGCCTAGATAAATAAACGATCGCCTAGACAGATTTTTAACAGACTTAAACTCCACCTAGGCGAAGATTCTACTGCCTAGGCACATTTCGCAGAATAGGCCAAAATATCTATTTACATATTTTTGAAACCTTTGGCCTATTTATACCTCTTTCCCACGTCTGAAAAAGGTTGTTGATGAACCCTAACCCTAGTAGAGAGTTCTTAAGCTATATTTTGAATATCAAAAAGGAGATTCATCATTTGGGCAAAGAAGAATCACTTGCGGATCGATTATTGGCGACAGTGGACCGTTTCACTTTCAGATTTGATCGTTCTTTTCTTGTTTTTATCTTTGTAATTACTTTTTCATATCTAAGAATGTTGAATCCCTCTTATTTTGTATGGCATATGGTTAAGATCTTGTAGTATTAGTTAAATGTTACTTAGGTGTAATTGAAATCATGTAATTGTTAAGTTGAATGAATTAATGTCACTTTAATGTGTAGTTTGTCTAAATGCAATTGTGTTTACCATTATTCTTGATATTATGCTTGTATTGATAAACTGAGAATACGAGGTTTGACACTCGGGAGAGGTAACCCTGGATTCGGACTAGGATAAATACAACGTGACGTTCTAACGACCAGGGAAGGCGTTAGAACGTATGCAATCCATGACGTTAGATTAAGACTCACGCGACTTAGGGTCGTTAAGGCGTTGAGGGGGACTTCTTCATTGACACGAAGTCGTGTAATCCCCCATCTTACACTCGGGAGAGGTAGCGGAGGAGTTATTGATACAGAGATTGTTGGAATAGATAAAAACCATTATAGCTAACTTAATGACGTCGATTATGCATTATGTGAAAGAAATCAATACCTAAGTAATTAGTGTAATTATAACTAACCTAATAGTTGTCATTTATCTTAGTAGATTACATAGAAAACAAACAAATTTTGATTCGTCGAGATAATATGAAACTATTTAAATCACAATACTCTACCGAATTACACATCATTCCCAGTGGAACGATATCCGATCTTACAAGATCCATTATATTAAAACTAGACTTCGTATACTTGCAAGTAGTCAATACCGCGAGGACGACGATGTGAATCCTTGTGCGTACAATTAGAAAACAGGTGATTGTTATTATTCAACGATACCTGAGGGACAAACGTATGTCGCTATCTCACTCTCGTAACCCCAAACATTTAAAACACAACTCTGAACAAGAATTTAAGAACTTTGCACTCACTTGTCAAAAGAAACAAAAATAAAACTTTATTCACATAGTTGTGTGTATTTTGTTTTTTTTTTTCACAAACACCACACCCCCAAACTTATTCGATTATTACAATTTAAGGGGTGTGAGAGATATGAGCAAAGAATGACAAGTGAGTACACTAATACCAACGAATCAATAGAAAATTCATCCAAACCCCAACCGCTCACTTTAAGTAGCATAAATTAATGCTACTTAATTTCACTCAATTTGCATATTTGGCTTAGCGACAATGGTTTGGAAATTTTTAATTGGATATGGTATTTTTGCGTGTTCAGAATTGAAACTGTTATCGGCTTCCACAGGGCAACGAGGGATAAAATTTTACAAGATAGCTTCAAAGGAATCAAGCGATAAAAATGAAGGCCTAAATCACGCCTCCGAAATTACCTCACCTATAATTTCGCCTCAAGTTTCCCCCAATTAAGCTCTAGATTCCTCAAATTTGTCATGAACTTATTACTAAATAATCGGCGTCAAATCGCTCAAATAGTTATACACTGAGTCTATGCAATCGTGCATTTTAGGATCAGAATGATTTTTACCTAATTGACATGCCAAGCACACAGACCATGACAAACAATTAGGGGGTAATTTCATCATTGGGTAATGGCCTAGATGAAAGCAAAACTCAGCATGCATCAACAAATACAAATAAACACAAACTAACCTAAACAAACATGTACACATAACAACAATAACTTTAAACTACAACTAAAACATACGACATACTACACATCACTCCCAACTTAAAATGGGACAATGTCCATATTAACCCAGTCAGCGATCCCAATGAAAGCATAAAACAATATAATAAAGACTGGAGTTTAGAACACGTACCTGAGAGATGAGAGAATCTCGCCTCCGAATCAAGTCATATACGACGGATCTAATTTTATTTTTTCTTGGGTTGCCTCCCAAGAAGCGCTTGGTTTATGGTCGTTAGCCCGACACGCCAAATTTCTCGTCAAAGAGCGGCTTCTGCCCGTAGTACGTGTCAAATAACACTACGTACGGGTCTTGATTTAACACGCCCTCAAGCTTGGTGAGATAAGGCTCTGATTGGACCAGGCTTTCAACAAGATGCTCCACCAGCTCATGTACTTGGCGGGCTTTGAGGAATGTTGCTAATGGCGGTAAAGGATCAATGAGCCATATTAGATCCTTGTAAATGTGAGTGTATTAGATTGATGGCGGCGTCACCAATTGGAATTCGAATGGTGATAATTCACAACACTTAATGTATGAATCTCCGTTGATCTTATCCTAATACCTCCCGCTTGTCTCCGACTCCTCACGGTGGCTTTTACTGAATGTGGCTTGTGAATCTCGCAGTACCACCTTGTTTGACTCGATCTCAATCAAGCAGTCATGATCATTTAGCCGGTCATTCATTTTCCTCCAAAACATCTGAGTCTCCCCAATAAATTAAGCTAATATCTCTTCCAGGGGGAAAACTCCACATCTTGGATCGGGGTGTTAATCCATGGCACCATATTGTTGAGGCTCTGATAATCAAAGGCCGCCATGTCTTCCAACAACCAATGAGCTTCGTCCGCGTTAGTTGGTCAAAAGAGGTGGTACCATTTTCCCTTTTAACCCACATTCTGGTTGCGGCTTGTAACCTATCGAGGAAGTTCAGTAGTTGACACTCCCTCCGGAAACCGTGATTCAGAAACCAGCGTAGCAAATCCTTGTAACAATCTCAAGCACAATAAAATAGCTCAGAATCCTGTTGAAAGAAACTCAAGAGCACCTGTTGCTCTAGTATCTCCAAGCACTCTGCAGGAAAACAAAAACAAAAATTATAAAAAAAATAAATACCTAAATTAAAATCAAGTTATTTACTAACAATATCAATGATAATCTAAAACACAATCCCCAACAACGGTGCCAAAAACTTGGTGGCCGCAATTAAGCGTCGCCACTTTCACCACAAGCGTACGGGTCAAGTTTTAGTACAAGTTGGGAGAATAGGAGTATCGTGTTCACGAGGATTGGTTGAGAATATCGTCGAGTATCGCATTTATCGTAACTTGACTTTATCTAGGTGATAAAAATAGTTTTTAATTAATAAATACTAATACTACACTACTCATTTATCTAATTATACTAATATATTGGTAGGACGTTTATGGGAATTATTACCTAGGGATTAATATCGTTCACTTAAACGTGTTTGTTTCAATCTATTTTCATTAATGGCATTCATCCTATCCGACAATCTCTGTATCTATAACTCGCTCACTCCCTCTTCCGAGTGTAAAGCGAACAAATATATGACTTCGCGTTGATGTCGAGATCCCCCTCGAACGTCTTTCGAACACATAGTCACATGATTCGTGAACCAACGTCATTGATTGCACACTCTCCAACTCTCTCTCAGGTTATTGGATCGTCACGTTGTATTTACCCTAGTCTAAATTCAAGGTTACCTCTCCCGAGTGTCAAACCCCGTATTCTCGGTAAATCGTAACAAGCATAATAAACAATACAACATGGCAAACAGAATCAGATAAACATGAACGACCACTAACAAAACATCGATTTTATATAAACAATATTTTCATGAATTCAATCAAGCCCTAGATAATATATGTTTAGCTAAACATGGCCATGGCCCAATATACAATTAGAAACTAGCTAAACATATACAAACATTCAACCAAACCTAAGAAAGAAAGAGAGAAACGAGGAAACTAGCCGTTTATCCGAAGATCCAACGCTAAAACCTTTTCGAGAACGCTTTCTCCTTCTTCACAACGTGATCTTCCCTTGGTCGAATGGCCTCGGAGCTCTCAATACTTCCCAAAACATCTAACCTTTTGTTTGGAGGAGAAGAGAGGATATATATAGGCTCCAAAATATCCAAAAATATCCTAAATATCTTAAACTGTGCATAGAGGGACCGCCTAGGCGGTGGGATTCACCGCATGGTGGTGAGTAAGTCAGTTAAGCCTTCGCCTAGGCGGTAGAGGAGGAGGTGAAATTGGAAAACTCTCTGTCGGATTTCCGCCTAGGTGGTGGGCTGTCAGTAGCCAAATGTGTTTTCTCTCCATCTTCACCGCCTAGGCAGTGGGCTTTCTTCAGATTTTTGCCTCTTTGCTCATTTTTTCACCGTTCTTGATTCGATTTGACCACATAAGGGCCGTTTTAGTCCCTTTTTATCCAAAATACCTGTTTTATGGCAAAAAGAATATAAACGAATTAAAACATAATAAAACATAGTAAACACACTCGAAAACTAATAAGTTCGGTTTGAAAATATATAGATAATTTACACCTATCATGTATTGTCTTCATAATATAAAAAAACATTAAATGGATCAAGTATAATTGTTAAGTATCACCTTTCAAAATATAATATTTTATACTTACATACCACGTTGATAATCCAGTTCCACCACCACCAATGTAATGATACCAATATGATTAAAACAAGCAGAAGCACTAAACACCAAATTTCAAAATATAATGATATAACCACATACTATGTTAAAAACTTAGTTCCACTACCACCAATGAGATGGAGTAATATAATTAACACCGAACTCAAATATTTTAAGTCAACCACTCCAAACATTTTAAACCAGCCAATTCAAATATTTTAAATCAACCAATTCAAATATTTTAAATCCACCAATCCGAATATTTTAAACAGATAATAAAGTACACCACACCTCCTCTCCGACTAGCCATAGGATCATTTTTACCTCACGATCGGGAGTTACAACGATATCGTAACCTGTACAACTGTGCTATCTAAAATGACTATCAGTGCCAGGGCCATTTATTATCTCCAATGGTAGGGGTACCACCCACAGGATTTGTACTCCTGACGGGTCAATCCACCCTACAGGACTTGCCTAGCAGGTAATCCACATCTTGCAAGACATATCCTCCTAACGAGAAGAAATCCACATCTCGCAGGTCATATCCGTCTAACGAAAAGAAAATTCATATCTCATAGGTTATATTCGCCTAACGCGAAGAAAATTCACATCTCGTAGGTCGTATCCACCTAACGAAAAGAAAATCCACATCTCGTGGGTCGTATCCGCCTAACGAGAAGAAAATTCACATCTTGTAGGTCATATCCGCCTAACGAGAAGAAAATTCACATCTCGTAGGTCATATCCATCTAACGAGAAGAAAACTATGATATAGTTGGACAAAAATCACCTTCCACCCAATGTTTTAAAAACTGGACCGGACCGGCCGGTCGGATCGGTTAAACCGTCGACCGGTCAGCTTTCCGGTCCAGAAATACCCCCAAAATCGCCTGGGGCTAAAAACCGGTCAACCGGACGGTTCAACCCGGTTCAACCGCGAATCGGTGAACCGATCCGGTTTTTCTCAAACCGGGCAGTTTTTGCCCATCCCCTACCATATAAATACTACCCCTAAAATAAACCCCAGCCCTTCCCCGTCGTTCCCGATTGCGTTTGGCAAGCGCTGTTCCCTCAATCTCTCTGTCTCAAGTCTCAATCTCTCAATCCCTTCTCCGATTTCACCCTAATTTCTTCCGATTACAAACATTCCCAAGAGAGCCACTCAAATTTCAGCAGATTTCGTGGTCGATTTCCTTCCCAACGAGATTCGACCTTCGACGACGACGGCGAACGACGACCAGACGGTGAACGATGGCCAGACGGCGAACGACGGACGATGGCCAAACGGCATACGACGGACGGCTGACGGCAGAGGACGGATGGCTGACGGCTGACTTCACTGCAGTAAGGTTTTTTTTTTTTTGTCTGAAATTTTTATTTTATTTGTTAGTTAAGAGTTTTGTTTTTCACTTGAGTTGTTGATCACTTGTTTCGGTTGATAGTTCGTTTTAGTTTTGTTCTTGATCACTTGTTTTGGTTGAGTTACATATTGTTGATCACGTGTTTCAGTTGAGTTTTTCACTGTGTGGCTTCACTGTTTTCAGATCAGTTGAGACTTGAGATGTGGATTGTTGATTATGTATAATTGTATATAATTTATAAAATATAAAATTGGTAACTTTTGTTAACATGATTCAGATTGAGATCAATTTAAGAAATGTCTTTATCAGGGCAAAATTCCACTACTCAAACTCCATCTTCTAGTACCCAATCTACACGGGAAAAATCAGATATTGCTTGGAATCATGTCAGTGAGGGACGGGATAGTCAGGGAAAAAAGATATTTGCATGTTTATATTGTCAAAAAACTATTAGAGGTGGGGGAATTAATCGAATGAAACAACATCTTGCTGGAAAAAAGGGAGACATTGGACCGTGTAAAAAAGTTCCATCGGAAGTGAGAGAAGAAATGGATCTTTCATTAAAATAAATTATTAAAAAGAAAAAACAAGATGTGTTGGCCCAAGAACTTAGTCATCCATATGGTCCGAGTTATCCTGATTTTGATGTTGATATTGAAAAGGATGATGTAGAGGTTGAAGAGGTTTTTCATCCAAGAAATAAGGGAATTAAAATCAATGAAGGTGGTAATAGTGGCGGGACAAGTGGTGGGTTTAGTGGAACAAAAACACAAAATATGAAAAAAATGTCAATTTTGTTTTCCCCATCACCGGTTACCCAACCCACTATCAAAAGTGCTTTAGCTACCAAAGAAGCCCTCCACAAGGCACACATGGCAACTGCTAGATAGTTGTATGATACGTGCATTCCATTAAATTCTGTTAATTCCAAATTTTTTCAACCTATGTTTGATGCTGCAATTGCTATTGGTCCTGGATATAAAGTTCCTACTTATCATAATGTTCGAGTCAATTTGTTGAGGGATTCAAAGAAAGAGGTGCAATTGTTTGTAGAATCATTGCGAAGTCAATGGGCAAATACTGGATGTACTATTATGGGTAATGGTTGGACTGATGGTGCACATCGCACCTTGATTAATTTTCTTGTCTACAGTCTTAGAGGGGTTGTATTTATTAAATCTGTTGATGCATCTGATATTGTGAAAAGTGGATCACTTTTATTTGCCTTGTTTGAAGAAATGATTCAATGGGTTGGAGCGAGTAATGTTTTTCATATGGTCACAGATAATGGCTCTAACTACATCCTTGGAGGAAAAATGGTGACTGAACAATATAAAACGATTAGTTGGTCTCCTTGTGCAACACATTGTTTGAATTTGATCTTGCAAAATATTTGCAAAAATGGAGCATGTGCTTGATCTTGCACTTAAAGCTTCTAAGGTGACAAGGTATGTGTATAATCATGTTTGGGTGCTAGCTTGGTTGAGGAAACGAAAGGATTGGACTGAAATCATTCGTCCTGGTGCTACTCGATTTGCCACAACTTTTATTGCATTGCACAACATTTATCAACATATGCACGACCTTAAAGCTTTAGTCACTAGCAAGGATTTTGTTGATTCGCGATATTATAGGGAGAAGAAATCAAAAGTTGTGTGTTCTATAATATTGGATTCGAAGTTTTGGAATGACATTTTAATTATCACGAAAATTGTTGAGCCACTGATGCGTTTATTACGTATTGTTGATATGGATGCGAAGCCCTCCATGGGTTATGTTTATGAGGGTATGTATAAGGCTCGAACGACAATTAAGAATGTGTTTATGAACAAGAGGAGATTATACAAACCTTACACAAAAATAATTAAAGAGCGGTGGGATTGACAATTGAGGCAAAATATTCATGCTGCCGCTTATTGGTTAAATCCGGCATTTCAGTATGATCAAACAAATTTTTGTGGCAAACTAGAGGTTATAGCGGGTCTTCTTGATATCATTGAGTGCAAAGCAACATGTAGTAAGAAGAAGTTGTTAGAAGAAACAAGAATATTTCGGGAGTGCTGGGGAAGTTTTGGTCGGGATCTCGTTTTATCCACTGCCAAGAATACACAACCTGGTAATATTCCATGATTTTAATTTCATACTAATTTGCATTATTGTTTTTATACTCTATGTATTTTAATTAATAACTATTTTTATTCATTTTCTCTCAAGATGAATGGTGGCGATTATTTGGACATAGTGCTCCGAATTTGCAAAAGTTGGCTATGCGTGTTCTTAGCCAAACAAGTAGTTCTTCAGAATGTAAAAGAAATTGGAGTGTGTTCGATCGCATACATACTAAAAAGAGAGATAGATTGGAGCATCAACGACTTAATGATCTTGTATTTGTTCATTATAACCTGCGTTTGAAAAATAGGTAATCATCTCTTTTATGTTAATTTCACTCTCATTTGATTATACATCTAATCAATTGTTTTATTTTAGGCATTTTTACGAAAAGATAGATTTTGATCCATTGACGTTGAAAGTATTGGAAAAATCGAATTTTGGATTGTCGAAGAGGAGGAGGGCCCATTTCTTGATTATGATGAACTTGAGAGAGAACTTTATGAAGAAGATGCAATGCCACGTTTTGAAAGACAACGTAGGCGTGGAAGAGAAGGTTAGTTATTTATTAGTGTTTTTTTTTTCTTCATATTTTTAGAAAAATGACTTAATTAATATTTTAATTATAGATGAATTGGACGCCGTTGTGGATGAAATGGATAATGTGTTAGTAGGCGGTGAAGATGTTGACTTTAGTTCATTTGAGAATGTGGATCAAGGAATAATGAGAGAAGATCATGGTGTTGGACCAACTATTTGATTTCATTTTGGTGAGGGTTCCGGTGCCGGTAAGGGTGAGGAAGATAATGCAAATGAACTGAATGCTCCTCCGAACGAAAACTTTTAGCTTGTTATTCTCATGTTGTGTATTATGGATGATTTGGACTCTACAATTATTTTTGTGGTTGTTGGGCAATTTTTTTTGAACTCTTAAATGATGTAATGTTGTTTTATTAAAAAATGTGTCTTTTGTTTATGAATTATGTATTGATAAATGATAATTTGAGTTTGAGTCTTTAAAGTTAATAGAATTTGGTGGATCTTGTTTTTTATGTTTATTTTTTCTTCAAATAAATGTGTGTGTATATATATATTTTGTATTTTTTTATTTAAATAAATATATATAAAAAATAATTATGACGTCACCGGTTCAACCGTGGTTCGCCTACCGGTTGAACCGGTGACCCGTGACCCGGTAACATTTTCGATTCGATGTCCGGTCCGGTTTTTAAAACATTGCTTCCACCTTTAAAAACTACTTGATCCAAAAATCATTTTCCACTTTTAAAACCAACTTGAATCAAATATATCGCAAAATCATCCATTTTAAATAAAAACATTTTTCACAATTTATATGAAAACAAAATTTGTAAATTTATATAGAAGACAGTACACTCACCTCGACTTCCGCACTGCAAAACTAGCACTGTCCAAAACTTACCGGGACGCTGGCACCTGTAAACCTAATAGCGATATGTCTAAATTAATATTTTATTTAAAATGACCTAACATGTAATGCAGACCCTAAATTTCATAATTCCCCACTCCTCAACTTTTATTATGAAAAAATTATTATTTCGTCCGTTTTGCTACGTTAATATTTATTGTACCAATTTATTTAGATTAGCGAGTAATAAAATATTATTACGATTACGAAATTTACTATCACGATTGCAAAACTTTTAATACTAACAATTTCATTTAACGAAATTAATACCCGATTCAAATTTTACATGTTTTCGAATCGCTCGCAGGCCGAGAAGTTGAATTTTTGGATTTTTATTTTTATTTGATTTTTCCTCTTGTTTTCTACACCTGGACTCATCGCCACGGCCATCACCTCACCGCCGTGGCAACGCTACAACCGTTCTATTTTTGCTTGCTGGATCTTCACCGCCGCAGCTGACCTTTTTTTTTTTTTTTTGTCTCTCTCTCTCTCTCTCTCTCTTCTGTTTATGGTTTGGTTTTAGCCCGACGCCACTCTCCCCACGCTTACCATCCAACTACCCTCAACGTTCAACTCACACCACTGCCGGCCACCCCACACCGATCACACACACACACACACACACACACAGTCGCATTGTCAACGCCTCACCTGTACAACAACGATCACACACACACACACACATATCGTCGCACATACGGACGAACAAACATCCACACATACAGTCGCACCCACGGCCTTGTTGTCTGAACAGCGACGACTACATACCCACTGTCACATACACACACGCACACTTATGAACAATATACATACTCACACGGACACACACCCACACACCATCGAACAAAACCGACGAACGACACACACACATACACCGTCACCCACACACACGATAGCGAACAAAACAACGAACAACATACACCCACCACCGACGATCGCCTACACACACAACGTCTGAACAGCCACCATCGGATGACTCCCATACCCCCAAGCGAACGGCAACAAGACAGGGGAACACACCCACACAGTCATACATACACACCGACCGTCACCGTAGAACAGAACAGAAAACACACACGCACGAACCGACAACCCACCGGCTGAACCATTATCCCTACAATCTGTTTATATCCATGCATGTATATCAATCCATAATTGGGAGGGTAAGGTCATCTATGAAGGAGATGATCTCATCCCACTATCATTTGTCTATATATATATATATATATATATATATATATATATATATATATATATGTAATTGCTAAATTATGTTAATCCGCCCCCTCAATTATCTTTAAGTTATTATTTAAACCCAAATCTAAAATTTAATATTCTTAAAGTTATAAATTCTACCCCTAAATTTTTAAGATAAGTTTGATTCGACACAATTTATCTCGTTATTTTTCAAATATTCTAGAATGAAACTAATGATTATGCATGCACGAAAATTAGGGTCTTACAATATACATATAAGGGTATAATTGTCTTTACATTAAAATGGTTAGTGGTCAAAGGACTGAAAACTAAACTAATTGTACTAGTAGGTTCAAAATCTAACACAACTTTTTATTTGGATTTTTTTCCACACCATCTCTTAAATAAGGACTAAACAATAAATATCTCAATTTCAAATACATCCCTCCATGGTGGGAAAAAGTTGGGGTAATACAACTTGCACCTCCTCAACTTTTGACCAAAACCACGGGAATCCTCTCAACTTTCAAAAGTACATGAGACATCCCTTAAACTATTTGGTCAAAGGATACCTAAACCCCCATGTCATTTTTTATTCTGAAAATGCCATTTGAAAGTCAATTTTAATTTTTTGACCAAGTAAAATGACTGTATTACCCTTTGTATTAAATATAATAGTTTAAAATAACATTTCATAAAACTTTCAGGGTACATATTGTAAATAGACCCCAAATCCCACCACCATGTTTCCTGCCTTCTAACCCCAAATCCCCACCATCATAAATGATGTTTCCAGCCCCAAATCCCCACTGCCTCCGAACAACACCACCTCCGTCAAAGCGCCGAACACCACCACCGCCGAACACCAAAGGAACACCGCCAACTTCTTCAAATTCTCCATCAACTGAATCACTGCCATCATCACTGTCATGGCCGTCATGGATGATCTGATACACATTCCCGATCTCTACAAAGGTCAAGCTTTTTTTCACTTTGGCTTGAGCATCACTGTGTATCTTCAATAGGCCATGGATCCTAATTCCATTTGTAGGGATTCTAGGGTTTTGAAGTTCTTCATCATCATTCATCGTCATCATCCTCCATGCAAACCCTTGAAATCTCACCAATTTTTTCGATTCTGCCACTCAATTTCTTCATTGATTCTCTCATATCTCCTCCCGTATCATCAAATTCAGAAGTAGTGATCTTATTATGATTGTATAAAACCCTAGATTTGTCGCCATTGCAATTGGATCTCGATCTCTTGGCAACTCTATTAGAAAGCTCATACATTTTCATTGTGGCCGCATCGATAAATTCCATGAATTGAATTAGTTCTCTGCTAATTGATTTTTTCCCATCTCTAATTATCTGATCATCACCCTATAAACAAACACTGCATCACATCTTATTCCTATCAGATCAAATGTGTGTATGTGTTTGTGTATGTAAGAGCGAATAGAAATCAATGATATTTACCTGAATCAAGTAAAGTCTGATTAGCAAGTCGACGGATTTGCGATGGAGTGCTTGTGAATTGAAGCGGGAGTTCTCAGAGGCCGAGGATTTGAGTGTGTTGAGAGTTGACTTTATGGCAGTGAGGTTTTTGAGATGACGGAGAGTCCGTGATCTACGAACAAAGAAGGCTTTGAAGTGTGTTTAGATGGTACAAGTGGCGGCGGCGCGGATGGCGTAAGAACCAGAAGAGGAACAACGGCGAAAGGAGGATTCGAGGGCGAAAATACGATCAATGAGAGAGGAGACGACGGGATGAATCTGTTGTTCTTCTTGCTGTTGCTGGTGGGTCCTAAGTAGTTGTTAATTTTGCTGGTGGATTTGAGGTTGGTTGTACTGAGTCTGGTGGTGGTAGGCGGTGGCGGAGTAGGGAGGAGAGTAAAGTTGGGGCTGAGGAGTGGGGTGGAGAAATTGGGAACCTAAGGAATGAAGATGTGGGTCGGGTGATGGGGGTTAGTGAAATGAGGAGTAGGAGCAAGAGGAGCAGCAGCAGCAACAAAGAGGTGGTTGCGATTGCGGCGACAGTGGTGATGATGGAGAGCAAAGAGATTGTTGGTGATGAGATGAGAAAGGAAAAAGAAAAAGAAAAACTAAAGGAAAGGGACTAGGGCAATTTGGTCATTTACTATTTGAGATTATTTTATTATTTTTCTGGTTTGAATTAGTAAGGGTAAAATGGTTAGTTCATTAAAAAAAGCTCCGGCAGAGGGTAGTCGCGGTAGTTTTAAAAGTTAGAGGGGTGTATGTGAAATTTCACTATAATTGATGGGGTCTAGGTGGTATTAGCCTGGAAAAGTCTACCCAAAGTAGGTGTGGGTTAAGACTAGCGCTAACTGGTGCAACGTTGCAGAAAGATTAAATATATATAATTATTAATTAAATTATTTTAAGTAATCATAGGATCAAATTAATAATTGTATATAAGTATATAGTTATTTATATTTTAAAGTGTAATTATAGAACTTTTGAGTTAGTAAGAGATAAGAGAATCAAGAGATAAAAATAGAAAGTTATGTTTACATATTTAAAATATATATATATATATATATATATATATATATATGATAGAAATTGACCCACATAATTAAATATAATAATATCCGAAACTCTAAAAATAAGGGAAATTTCTCACCCTCTTACATTATCCGTTAGATATATTAATTAAAAAGAACTTCTAATTTTGATGATTTTACTTTAAATACTTATTATTAATGTAGTTCACTGACCTAACAACTTTCATTCCCTTGGTTGTATAGATAACAACTCATAAACGAATACAAAATAACATATAAATGGACACATGATATCTATTCTGGTGCCTTTACTTTTCTTTGGATCCACTACTTCTCTATCAACGTCACTATAGTTCTATTTTTGGATCAGGGTTGATTCTCATACCATTTTTAATGTCCCATACGGTCCATCGACTTCGTACCTTTTGGATTTAGTTCACGTGACCAAAAATATTTAATTCAAAATAGTAACTCACTTGATATTTTATTTACTGATAATATTTTTAACAATTTTGATGTAGGATCTCTCAATTTAGCCACCTACTTTTATCATATTCTTAAGGAAAATGAGTAGAAATATTTCATTAGATATGATTCATATTAAAATAGCTCCATTAGTTTTTTTGAATTTAGAATTAGTAAAATTTCACGAAATATTGAAGAAAGATATTTTTTTAATATAAAAATAATATTAATATCGAGTCAACCGTTAGCAGAATGGGGTACTAATTGGAAAGAGCGTAAAAAAACGATGAAAAGGAGACATTATTAAGGCAAGAATCTTGGGAGAGATCGATTGGACGTGGGTTTTCTACAAAGCATGATTTTTTGCTTAAGAATCAGGCAAACCCTCCCATCCCATGAATATAAGGGATATTGCTGGCCCATATTATTTGAACTTAATTACTATTTGATCCTTGATGTTTAAAATGTCCAGTTAAATCCCTGGATTTTGGAACTTGTTCCAATTCGGTTGTTCTTGCTAATTTTTGTTATATTCACCAAGCAAAGTCATTTTTATTTTTTCTGGGGCTTTATGTTTTCAAACTATTAAAAATTACACATAAAAGCCTCTTTGTTCTTGTCGCTATGAAAGTGAACATATGCAATGCAAATTAGAGAAATTTGAATGATTATGAAATATTAAAGATGAGCTTTCGGAATCTTTATATTCTTGCTATCCCATAAATGGTAGAGCGGTTTCCAAATTTTCTCACAGGATGTTTCCTATTGCAGGTTTCTATAAGTTAGACACAAATGGCAACGCAACAGGGGAACCGGGTTGGGGAGAATGGGAGGACTTGTTCCTGATGGACTTGGAGTTTGGATCTTTGGATATTTTGGGCAAATTCTAGACTGTAAGGAACTTGGAGCAGAGTTGAGAAGCATTCACACAAGGATCAGAATTGCCTCTGAACAGGACATACCAAGACTTATCATGGAAACAAATTAGAAAGAAGCAACTTCGCTCATTCTGGGAGACTGCCCAGAAACGCACAGATACAAGACTTGGGTGGAAGGTAAAAGACTTCTGCTAAATAACAACTACACCCTCTAATTTGCTCTTAGAGAAGAGAACAAGTGTGCTAACTTCCTCACGAAGAAAAGAGTTAACGGGGGGAGTGGATGTGAAGATATTGGAATCCCCCTGGAAGATATGACGAAGACTTTGTTGTCAGAAATGGATGTGAGGGCCTTTGATAAGTGCCCGCAGTGTGTGTTTGTTTTTATTTTTCTTTATTTGACCAAAAATAAAAACAAAATTGAAACTAGTGAGAAATATAAGGACTTAATTAAATTATTAAAAAATATATTAAGGATTAAACTGACAAGGATCTTAAACATTAGAGGCTAACAATGTAATTAACCCTGAACATGATAAACAACATTCTCTTTTTGTACAAGTAACGGAGGTACATCAGAATTTCCAGCTCAAACCAATGCTTACAAATGGCATGCATGTTTTTGTCCAATGCAAAATGATAATATACAATATATATATATTAATCATTAATAATTAATAACTAACTACCCTTCATGCATGAACCTTAAATAATTAAATTTGAGTTGTTTGGTGGACCAATTGTCAATCGATCTGCCCATGTTATTGATACTAGGAATATCAATGATCTTTTAGGTAAACTCATAATGCCAAAAGAATTAATGACTAATAGCATTTAATTATGGAAGTACTGAAAATTATTCATTCATTTTACATTATTTACGAATTAAGATATGATGTTTTCAATAAAGAATATCAGCAATTTCAATGTCAAAAAAAAAAATTATAAACATAAATTGAAATTCATAAAAAGAAGAAAGACATACCATACGATCGGTTTGTTGAGATCTATCCAAATATGTGTGCTGTTATTTAGTCTTAATAATAATTATTAAAAAAAAAAAATCACTAGATTTGGGAGGAGGAGTTATACAAAAATGATTTTTTTTGGACCAGATTATTTGTTAGACCAATCTTAGATTAGGGTATTTAAATGTACCAATATGTTCTACTTGAGAAAATGAATGATATATATTTATTTATAAAAGAAAATCATTTACAGGTGAATTAAAAATTACCATTTAAAGTACTCACTTGAAATTTGTTAATTAATACATTATTTATTCCACATTGGTTAGTGAAAAATATGAAAATTCATTAATAATACTCGGATAAGCTTTCCAAGATAAGCCTCTTAGGGCATTTAAATATTATGAACAACAAGTAGGTAATGGTTATAATATAAATAAAACAACAAGCGTGCGCACCGATTTTGCCCGCCCACAAGCTTGATCACATGCCCGGGTTTGGGCTTGGGGTTTGCTTGCCTTGGCTTTGCTATTATTTTAGAGTAGTTAATCTGAAAAATTAGATCGACAAATCCAAATAGAGTTTAATCCTTGTGACTGTTCAAATTCGACATTGTAGGGAGTTAAGAATTGGAGGTCTATTCAAATTTGTAACTTAAGGGAGTTACAAAATTAACTCATGATTGGTAATTCAGGATTTATAGAATTAACTTTTTGTTGTAACCGATGGAAATTATCAGAATCTCTTTAATGTATTTTGTTTCTTTTTATGCTCCTTATGTAAAAGCAAACCTTCTTCAACATAGAGGCATCCTACCCTAAGTATTGATTCATGAAGAGTCTTTATTCTTGAGAGAAAGTTTCTGCACTTTTGTATTTGCTGAGCTCCTGGTTTCCAATGCTGGTAACTAGAGTTGTTGATCATTTTATCTTGGGAGATAAACGTTCAATCAAACCTTCAGCACCATTGCAGGGGTAAAATATGCTTTAAGGAGATATTATAATACAGTAGAATCGATTAGCCCATTATGGTATTTGTACTATTTTCTCTTGTAATGTAATAAGTGGTTTCTAATTAGTTCTTTCTTTTTATTTTTTGTTCGGCATTGAGTATTTAATTTCTTTGTTGTAATTTCAATTTCTAGTTAGACTTTTATTGTAATATTCTAATTTGGAATATTTCTATAACCAGTGACCTATTTTTATTTTTTTTAATTAATTAATTTATAAATCTGATTTTGTAACAATTTTAAAGCAGATTTCCGTAAACAAATACAATTCTAGTATTGTGTGTGTGTGTGTGTGTTTTTTTTTTTCTTTTTCTTTTTTTTTTTAATATTTCACTTTATAGAATATTTATATATATACAATTTTCTTTTATCAAAAGATGTTGTCCAACAATGATACCAATTCTATTGGAACCCAAGTCATCATAACACCAAATGTCACTGTACTTGTAGTGCTGCTTTGCCTACTCCTCATGGAGAGGATCCAGAGAAGTCTGATCTGATGGAAGTTTCTTCAAGAGATGGTAGCCAAAGAGGTTCCACTTAATAACATTGAACCTGGTGATGATATCTATGAATACATGGGCGACCACTTGATAAGGCCCATATTTGGGTATGTATAAGCCCAAGGTGTCAAAAGCCAAAGAGGAAGTCAATCATCTCAGAGTTTCGGTCAAACCTGTATACGTTAGAAGAAGCCTAAATTGACTGTAACGGCCCGTGAGTGATAGAGACCGTTACAGAGATTCTCCCATGATTACGAGGATAATGGCTATTATACGTAACGGCAGGGAGATACGAGTAACTGAATGATTTCTCCATTCATACGGAAACCTGCTAATCATTCTATAAAAAGGGTAGAAGGTAACTAATAATGGAGGCTCAGATCGAAGTGTGCAATTTATTCTCACTATATTCAGATTAACTTATTCTCACGCCGGAAGTTCTTTAACTGACACCACACCGGTGTCCCCCATTAGAATTCACGGTTTTGCAGGTAAAAAAGGAAGACAAAAGATTTTCTGGTACGTGTGGTGCTTGACACGTGACTGAGAATTTTTTGGCTATATTAGTAAGTATTCCATGATATTGTATTTACATAAAACTCATGTAGTAATCTAGGTCATTTTGCATCTTTCCATCTTATCGTCTTGCACCATATGACACTTTTTATCACTTCCACTTCTCACATTATATATGCCATTTAGAATCGAATAATTCATGTCATTACACCATTTTTTCAACATTTAGTATATGTATGTTTAGGACATATGAACCACTTATACTTTTCATATTCATTCTCTTTTAGACCATTTATGTTTGTCATATCAGCTATGTTACACATTAGATCCATTCCCCATATAGATTGAAATAAAGAAAATGCATATGGATATATCACTACGCTTAGTCTATAACATAATTTTTTTTTTTTCGTTATTTTCGACATTCATTCAACATATAGTTTTAAGGTCATTTTAAATAGAACTTTTCATAAAAATATAGTCTTATAATCTATTTATATTATGCTAGTATGCACCATCACATATTGCATTTGCATTCATATGTTCATTAGATAATTATAACTTGGATTACAATTGTCCATTTAAATTAAGGAAATTCATCGATAACATTATATAAAACTCCCCCTCCCACCTCCAGGATCATACTTAGTAAATTCCTAATATTTGATAAGAAGAAACAATCCAAATAATACAAGAAATATGTCCTACCTTAATTTATAAAAAACCAAAAAAGAGTTTCATAGAAAGAAGAAATATTTCAAAATAAAACAAAGCATTTAGACTTAAATTAATTAGACATAATTAGATATAAAGTACTAATTTTAGACTGGTGTCTCGAGGTGCCTAACACATTCCCTAAGTATAACTAACCCTTGAATTCTTTAAAATGAATCTCTAGTTAGATCATGCTTTCGGATTCAAATTTTACCTAGGCCTTTTCAAAATTATTTTCTCAAAAATTTGGTGGCCTAGTGCACCAGTTAAAACTCAAAGCTAGATGGCGACTCATTTTCTTAAAATTATCGCCTACATTCTGAGAAAATCGTCGTATTTTAAAAAGCCTATCTCATTGTTTTTTCTTAAATGCTATTATTTACATATATGCAAAAATAGGACACGTCAAATACATCATTCTTTTAGAATAGTATTTCATTCAAACTCTGGTTGAGTCGAGTTCTTTAAAGATAACTAATGATACTACATCAAGCAATTCCCAAGAGAATGAAATTGAATCTTACTACTACCTAGATTCAAATCAGATCTGCCTCCGTATCTCACGATTAGAATACGATTCTTAGAAATATCAAGATTACTTTTCTTTTCTTTTTTCTTTTTTTTCTTTTTTTGTGGATTCTATTAGAGGCAAGACATTTGTGTCGCTTCTGAAAGAATCAATCCCTATTGTTGGTATCTAATCAAATCAAGTTGTTCTTGGAAAAGTATTCTCAAATTACACCTCGAGGACTACTGACTTTAAGACTGAAACACTAGAAGAGGTAATAAAATTAAATATAATTTAAATTATTCATGTCATAGTTATTTTATGTTGATACAAATCAATCCTACATAGAGGAACATGATATTAAATTATATTTTGCTGCACAAATCTAGTATTTTAATATCTTGCTCCAACAAGATCTAAAAGGATGCTAGGTTGATATCTATTCAAATACTTAGACAAAATATTGGAGTGATTCAGCATGACAAATTTCAAGAAGGGCTAGTTATCTAACGATCCAACATGGAATTCATCTCTCTCAAAAAATGAGCCCTCATGCTTCTGAAAAGAAGGTTAAATGACTAAGGTTCTATATGCTTCGGCAATTGGAGGTCTCATCTATGCAATATTATGTACTAGGTTCGATATTAGTTATGTTGTTAGATTGACCAACAAAAATCAAACAAATCTAGATTTATTACACTAGAAGGCCATCAAAGCTATCCTCGTGTACTTAACAAAGACTACGGATAAATTTTTAGCCTTCAAAGGAAGGGCACTTAGGGTTTATTGTTATCCTTATGCAGATTCCACTGCTGAGGTCAAGTACATTATCGCTTCTGATGCAGTTAAGGAATGTGTATAGATTTAGAAGTTCATCATTAAACTTGAAGTAGTTCTAACCATTGAGTCACTGATATCTTTGCATGGTAACAACAATGGTTTTACATCTCAATCAAGGAAACTCAAATCTCATCAAGAGAGCAGATACAGTGGATAACATAGTAGATCCACTTACCAAGGATATGACTTTACAGCCGTTAGATCAACATCATGAAAATATGGGTATTAGATAATATTCCAATTGGCTATGGTTTTAGTGGGAGACTATAGGATGTAATCCCTATAGCCAATCTTACATTCTTACATTCTATGGCTTTTATTTGTAAAATATTTTAATATCGAGTATTAATAAAAATGTATCTTGATATCATAGTCTTTTTTTTATCTATATTGTGGTGGTCCTTGAATATAAAGTTGAAATATTTTTAACTCTTTAATGTGATTAAAAGGTGAAGACTAGAGACATTTGGTACTTGTATTTTGAATTCTTTCTAGTCCATATTGAATTGTTGAAATTTGTCTTCAACAATCTAGGCTATTTTGTTCTGTTGGCTTTTTTTTTTTTCCAAGAATGGTGAGTCTCATACCATTATTATGAGACTAAAACAAATACAATGGGAAGTGTAATAAGGGACCGAATGTGATTATTCTCGATATCCTACATAGAAGTTTTGCTTAATGTCAAAATAAGATGCTTGAGATACGATTGTATATTTTATATTTTCACTTAAAAAACTATATGTTACATGTATGAATTGTTATAGTTTGATAATATTAAGTGTTGTATTATAACTATGAAAGTTCAAAGGTATCCATTGGGTATAGTGTGGCTTATATGTGAATATAGAAGTATACAAGATTGGATTTATCGCCCTTAGCAAAGAAAAGTTTATCCTACGTTATTCGATTTAATATAATTTGCCCAAGCCTATGGCTAAAGTAGTATGACGATTGGGATGAGATTTCAATTGGTATTACATGGAATTACATTAATATACATATGATTGGACTAAGATTTTTTACTCTATCCATACCCTGTTAGTTGTTTTGGGAACACAAGATAGAGATATTGTATAGCATAAAAATCATACCTGAAGAGATTCTCTTGGTGAAAATCCTATCAACTGGACAAAGTTATGATAGGTAGGTATACATGACTCACAGTCGAATGATACCATGGGAAAAGTGTTTTTCCTAAAATGGTAAAATTGGAATTATTTTAATTCAAATTAGTTAATTAATTAATTCCACCATTCAATTTTTTGTATGAACTTAATGGCTCATACACAATGGAAAATAGAATTTGGGAAAGTCCTTGAAAAAAAAGCAAGTAGTAATGTTGAGAATTTGAAAATTTAGGAGAAAGAAGGGGTCTATGATTTTAAACCCTGGAAATTACCTACATAAGGGGAAGATATTAATGGCCACCCCCCTTAAATGAATTTCGGCAAAGTCACAAATTATGTCTAGCTTTATCCTTCTCTTCCTTTACACTATTGATTTGATTCTTATCTATCACATAGGATCAAATCAAAGTTACCTTAGAATCTTGATATTTGAATTTGATTCTTAGAGATATCAAGATCACTATCCCTACTAACTTTTTTGTTTGAACAATATTAGAGTAAAGACACTTATGTTGCTTCTAGGAGAATTGTTTCTCTATTGTCGGAACTAGGTTAGATCTAGTCGTTCTTCGAAGAACTTTCTCAAATAACATCTTAGAACCTACCGGCTTTGAGACTGAAGAACTAGAAGAGGTAATCAATTATATTCTATTTAATATCTACTATTTCATTTGTTTTATGTTGATACAGATAGATCCAGCTTAGAAAACATGATATTAAATGTGATTTAATTAAGTAATTTTTTTTTTGCCCAAATCTTGTGATTTTAATATCCGGTTCTTCCATAATTTACATTATGAATTAAAAGAGACATAATATTGCTTACATAGTTCTAAATTGAGTTGGATCACTAGCAATCCAAATAAAGAATACTAAAAAGCTATAGTGAGACTTTCGAGATATTTAAGATATACTTGAAATTATGGTTTGCATTGCAAAAGATGTCGAACAATACTCGAAGGGTAGAGTGATGCAAATTGGTTATCGGATATTAAAGACACAAAATCCATGAGTAGATATGTATTTGTATTATTAAGAGGTGACGTGTCCTAGAAATCTTCTAAATAAATATGTATTTCTAGATCCATAATAGAATCTGAATTTATTACTTTAGATAAAGCAGGTGAAAAAATAGAGTAGCTTCAACAATTATTGAAAGATATTCCAATGTGGACTAAGCATTTGTCAGTTATTACCGTAAGTCTCAACACATACGTCGAAGACATAATACCGTAAGACAAATACTCTCTAATGAAGTTATAGCAATTGACTAGATTAAGTCAAAAAATAACATTGTGGATTCGCTGACCAAAAGTCTTACACATAATAGAGTACACGGCTTA
Organism: Eucommia ulmoides; assembly: GCA_016647705.1. Taxonomy (NCBI): domain Eukaryota; kingdom Viridiplantae; phylum Streptophyta; class Magnoliopsida; order Garryales; family Eucommiaceae; genus Eucommia; species Eucommia ulmoides. The sequence continues at coordinate 36,876,066 of CM028331.1, forward strand.
TCAAGCGGAATGAGCTTAAAGTTCATAGCCATCACAAAGGCGACCCTATTGTATATAAGCCTTACAATTAATTTTGTTTTTATTTAGTGGTTTTATCTGTAAAATTAAAATCTCAAGTATTATTCGTAAATGTGTTTTTGATATTATTCTAAAATTATATCCTATTATTGTAGAAACCTAAATATAAAGTTTAAAATGTCTTAATTTTTAATGGTGATTAAAAGGTTGAGATCATAAACGTTTTGGCAACTTGCATCCTAAATGTTCCTAGTCAGTATTGGACTTTTAAAACATGTCTTTAACAAACTAAACTAACTTGTGGAGTATTTTCTCTTTTATGAATGGAGATTTTCAACCATTAATGTGAGACACTAGAACAATTTTGTTCCATACTGATTATTCTAGATATTTCACATGGCAATTTTGTTCCATATTTGCCCCTTTATTTACTCTTTTTCCATCTCCACACCTTCATTTCCTTTTTCCTTCCAAACACTAATCAATTTTATCTTAGACTGAAAACATAAACTAGTGGATATAATATTCAGAGTTCATGGAATAAATTGAGACGTTGGAAACTTTAGGGTCTTATTCGGTACTATCCTTAAACTTTAAGAACAATGATTTAATTAACCTTAATAATTTCAAACCTCCGGCAACTTTGGAATTATAAATATCTAATTGCTGTTCACAATATTCTTAAGGGAAATATTTTAATTATTTTATTCTGATTATGGAGAGTCATTGTTTTTGTTTTTTATTTTGAAATTTTGGGTGTTTTTTTATACGGTAAGGTGTATCTGGATCAGGTTACATGTATCTCGATTAATCACTCTCAGAATGATTTTAAAGGCGCATCTTCATATCGACTTGGTGTATTCAAAATTTTACTCTTGAAATGTTTTTCAAAAGAATTTAACTAGTATTTCTCCTTATCAATCGGTTTAAATTCTATTGAATAAATATTTGCTATTTTGATAGAATGATAGAAAGGGATTTTTTTACCTCTCAAAATTTGAATAATATTAATTACATATAAGGGTCTCCTTTTGACATTTCAAATCACACGGGATTATAATCCTAGTAGTATGATGCCCCTTGGCCAAGTATGCGCCCATCATCCAGCGGTTCAGGATATATCTGTTTAAAGGAGATATTGGGAATTCAACCACCCAAGTGTTGCAAATTTGTTTGGGGCATTTGGTGTACAATTTCACTTACAAACTTACAAATATCCGTAAATTGTCCTATTTCTAAAAATAATTTTAACCGCAATATTTTTTTACATTATCATCTCTAAATGCTTTTTATTTCCGAGTTTCGCATTCCTTAAATATAAACTCTAAATATAACAGTTATTTAACCTATATTATTTAAGGTAATATCTTAATACATTAAATATCAACGAATAATTCAATTTATGAACACTTTAAGATTGTGTTTGGGTAAGGGAATTCTAGGAGAAATTTCATTTAGGTAGAGGATTTGTAAATCATTTTTTAACAAATTCTTTGTTTGGGGAGTGGAAGGATTTTAGGAAAGAGAATTTGTCAAATCTTTTTTGGGGTAAAAGAAAAGATTTCAAAATACTTTTGAAACATGCTGAATTTGTGAAATCCTTCCATTGATATCTTCTTCATTCTCGTTCGCCCGTTTCGTTCTTCGTCTTCTTCATCGACCTTCATTCTTCAATCTTCTGCTTCTGTTTTTTCTTCGATCTTCTGCTTCGTTCTTCTTCGTTTTTCGTTCTTCGTCGTCGTCGTCAAAAACGAAATTAATTGCGATTTCTACTTCGTTCTTCGATCCTAGATTTTGAAATCTCTTCATTTCACAAATCATTTGAATTTATCAAATCCCTTACCCAAACGCAATCTAAACATGAATTAATAATTTTGGATTGCAAATTTGTGATGTACATTTAAAAATTGATAAAAAAATATTAGGTATGACAATTAAAATCAAACCGACAGGTAACCGAATGAGACCGAACTAAACGGTCCAGTTTTTAAACTAATTAAATGGTTTTCATTGCTATTTTAGTTTTGAAATTAGCAACCGAAGCATTTTTTTTATTTTTTTTATTTTTTTAGTAATCGTGGAACCAAACTGTGTAACCAATATTTTTGATATATTTTTATGGTCTACATTACCTTTTATATATATATATATATATATATATATATATATATTTACAGTTTAGCACCTAATATATATATATGTGTGTGTGTGTGTGTGTACATATATATTTTTCATTTATTTGCAGTTTAACCCCTCCTATATACAGTCCGCGGTTTCGCGATTTTGATTTTTTATAAAAGTGAAAAATCTTAAATGATTTTGCAGTTTCGCGGTTTTGGTTTTGGCTTTATATAAAGTTAAATGATTTGGTTTGAAAACCAGTAAAAAAAAAATAGCGATTTTCCTTTTGGTTTAGTATATGTCTAACAGTTTTGGTTTTGGTTTTGTATGAAATCGGACCATTGACATCCCTAAAAAATATTTACGATTTGTATATTTTTACATGTTTAAATTATACAAGTGTATTAATTTCAACACAGTGTTATATGATACGGAATGAATGTACGTAATATGGGATCTTATCCTTTTTTAGATTGCCCTTAGAACGACGGTATCTTCATTTTGATGTTCCCTAATGTTGATCCTAAGATTTTGATGGTCAATTAAATGATAATATTTTTTGTGGAACTAACGTGTTTATTGAGTGTTTCAGTATAAAAGTTTCATTGACGATTTAATCATGAAGAAATTGTTGAAGATTGTTAAGGATGCAAAAGACTGATAAAGAGACAAGCATTAAGAGACCGAAGATTTTGAAGAATCTAAGTGAAAACAACTCAGGTTAATTTTTACTTTTAATTTATCCCGATTAGGATCACACACGACACAAAAATAATTTTATATTTATGTGTGTTGTTATTATGATCTTAATTAGTTAACATATTTACTCCAATGTGAAATTGAAGAAGAAATATTAACTTAAGAAAAATTAGTGCTTAAAATTATTAATAGTGTCAATTAAGGTAACCGAGAAAAGAAATCGGTTAAAGGGGTAAAAATGTCGAAGGTTGGAGTTAAAATGAACTATGGAAGAAGTAATTCCAATACTGATCGGTTGACTGGCCTGGGAAGATCGGTCAACTAATGGGTGAAGGCTGGAAAATGATGAAGTCTCTGGATCGATCGGTCAACAGACCAAAAAGGATCGGTCAACCTGTGTAAGTCTCTGAATCGATCAGTCGACAGGTCATAGAGAATCGGTCAACAAACCCTGGCCGTTTCTCGGCTTGGAGAGCATCTTGAATCGATCGGTAAACCGATCTATGGAGTATCAGTCGACCAATGGGCGAGTATTTTTGGCTTGGGCTATAACCTGAATCGATCGGTCGACTTATGGACTTTAGTAAGTCAACCGATGGCTCTATTTCAAGATTTAAGGATTTCGTGGATTTGATCAAAAGGTAGCCCTTACTAGTCATTTTTTGGTTCAAATCTGAGAGATATTCTAGGGATTTGATAATATTATAAATATAAGGTTATTATTTTGATATCCCTAAAGATATGGTATATATATTTTAAGTATTTCTTAAATTGGTACATTTAATTCTTTTTATCCTATTGATTTGAGATTGAGAAATATTTGAGGAACTTAATTGAATGATTTGAAAGTTACAATTAAGTGAATGAACCAGGATTGATCCATATTAATATATAGGGCCTATAGGAGCAATTAAGTGTCATGACATGTGCAAACTAGCCGTTGGAGGGCCTATTTCAAATCAATATTTATAGATCTGCGTTTTTCACTTGTGAAAGATCCCAATCAATCATTCTTTCAAGAGTTATTCAGTTCCTAAGTTTTCTGAGAGTCGTTATTCTAAAATTATACTGAGAGAGTATTGTGATATTATCTTTGAGAAAAGTTCTTGAAGAAGTGTGCTGAAATTGTTGCTGTCAACGATCTAAAGTTTCATTGCGATTCAATTTTCATTCTTTCGATATTTTTCTGATGAGATCGTTCCAAGCTTATTTTTTTATTTTGTTTATTATTATTATTGCTTGCTTATTAATTCAATCTTGTGAAATCTTTTTTTAACGTTAAAAGCATAAAAAGTCTTTTAAAACGATTTTTGGTGATAATCTAATTACGTGCTCAATTTTGTGCTACCCGCATTATTTTATAATCAGATTTTAAATTTCTCACGTAAAATTCTGTCACTAGTAATTTCGAAACATTAATTGAGTTTAAATTAATCTAAAGTGGTAGAAGCTCCGAGTGAAAAAAATTTATCAATTTTTGTAATTGGTGAGTTGTGTGCGGATTAAATACTATTGGGAGTATCTAGTCAGAGGTAGCTAGATTTCAATCTTTTTCGGTAAAAAGATTGAGGATTGATCTTTTCCTAAAGTATAAAAAGATTAGGTTACTCTTTTTCGTGAAAAGAGATAGGCGTAATTCTTCCTGATTAGAATTAGCTTGTGTGATTTATAATGGTTCCATCCTTACTGGTGAAAATGATACTTGAAATATTTTTTGTAAGGTTTGATTCTTAGCCTAAGGTATAAAAGAATTAGGTTTGATCTTTAGCCTATGAAAGGATTAGGTTAATCTTGAGCCTGAAAAAAGATAAGGTTATTCTTGAGCATGTGAAAAGGGATTATAAAGGTTGATTCTGAGCCTGTGAAAAGAATCAGTGTAAGGGTTTGGTTCCTACCTGAGAAATGAATCTTGAATTTAGTGGTTGCGAATCTCCGTGGGGTTCAGAGGACTAGATTAGTGATAGATTATTTTTATCTATATATTTCCAAACCGAATTTCATAGTTTTCAAGTATTCTTATAGTGTTTTAATTAATTTTTATTCGTTGTTATGTAAATCAGGTGTTAGGAACGAAAACGGTTGAAAATTGAATTAATCGGTAAGATGTCGGTGAAGAAATGATTGAAAAGTGAGCAAAGTGGCCAACCAGCAGCCTTTTTGCTGTAGTGAGATGATACTCGCTGCAGCGCCAAAGCCACAGGGCCACTCGCCCTTGCTCGTTGTAGCGAGAAAAGGTCAGTGGACCTTCTTACTGTAATTCGTTGTAGCGTATTTATTTTCACTGCAACGATGAATGGCCAGTGGCCATTTTGTTGGCTTTTCGCTGCAGCTAATTCCTTCTTGCTGCAACGACCAAGCAACAACTAGCAATGCGTTTTCTTGATATTTTTAGGATACTTTGATCCCTATTTGTATCCACCCATTTTCTACCTTACGAAGAGAGTCTTAGAACGTTTTTAGTGCCCTAGATTAGACCAAAGATGAGAAGAACACATTTGGAGAAGAGTAAACATTCTTGGAGCGAATTTTGCGGAAGTTGAACCATCCACTTTACAAATTTGCTTTCCTTTCTTTGTTTCTCTCTTTGTTTCTAAACTTTGTTGATTGTATGATAATGTTATTCCCATGTAATGTTGAATATTCGGTTATGATCATAAGTAGCTAAGTAATTGTTATCTAGGGATTGATTAGTTCATGAATATACATGTTTGAATGAATTCGTGTTTCGTTAATGGTTATTCATCTATATTCAATTGTGTTTACTATTTTATTACATCCATAGTATACTTTGTATAATATTGTGGTTGGTTTGAGAATACAGGATTTAACACTCAAGAGAGGTAACCCCGGATTCAAATTAGGGTTAAACACAACACGACGTTTTAATGTTTCGGGAGATTATTAGAACATGTGCAATCCGTGAGGTTAGAGAGCAAGACTCATGTAATCGTTTAGATACTAGATAGGGATATCGGTGTTGACAAAGTTGCATATTCACTCACTTTATACTCGAGAGAGGTAGTGAGTGAGTTTTCAATACCTAGATTGTCGGATAGATTGAATACCGTTAATATAAATTAGACTAAATCAAATATGTATTAGTGAACGAAATTAATCTCTAGGTAATCCATTATCATAGAATTAATCCCAAGTACTTTAGGTTTAGTTAGTTTTCAAATAGCAAACACATTTCAAATCTTGAATCGACTAGATAAAATTGAGTTATATCAATTGTAGTACTTAACTAGTTCTAACGATAAATCCCAGTAGACGACAGTCAATCTTCGGATCCACTTTATTAAAACTTGACCTCGTGCACTTGCAAGCAAAATCAAAGCGTAAAAATATCGCAACAAGGTTTTGCTGCCGTTGTTAGGGATTTAAAGTTTTTACTTAAGTTGATATTACTATCAAGTAGCTCAATATTAATCTTGACACTCTTTTGTTTTATTTGTTTTTATTTAAATTGTTTTCAATTGTTGGGGTGACAAACAGTGTATGCAACGTAGCCAAAGTTTGGAATTCCCCTCTCTTGACCCAGAGATTGAACGTACATTAAGGAGGTTAAGGAGAGAGAGGAGAAACCGAACTCAAGAAATGGCCGATGGTGGTGATAATCGTGTGCAAAGACAACTGTCGGTGCCTCAAGCGCTACTGCAACAACCATCGGAACTAGAAGTTCAACAACAACGGGTCCTTAAGGATTACTATCGACCCATCATGTTCGACAACTCTTCAGGGATCTGGAGGCAGCCAATCCAAGCAAACAATTTCGAATTGAAACCCGCCCTAATCAACACGGTTCAATAGAATCAATATGGCGAGAATCTTCATGAAGATCCAAATATCCATCTGGCGACATTCTTAGAGATATGTGACACAGTGAATATTAATGGTCGTGGAGGAAGTCATCCAATTAAGATTATTCCCATTTTTCCTTCGAGACAAAACCAGGGGTTGGTTTCAATCCGTCCAACTGGGGAGCATCTCAACTTGGGAGGAACTAGCTCAATGGTTCCTCACTAAGTTCTTCCTCCCTTCGAAGACATCACAGTTGGGAGACGAGATTGCTCAATTTTGCCAACGGGATTATGAGCCACTCTTCGAGATATAGGAGCAATTCGAGGACTTATTGAGAAAGTTCCCCCAACACGGGTACCAAGATTGGTTTCAACTCTTCTACAACGGGTTGGATGGACAGACAAGAATAATTGTGGATGCCCCATCAGGAGGCTCTTTGTTATCCAAAACTCCGGACGAGGCTCAAGCACTTTTGAAAGAGATGGGAACCAATAACTATCAATGGCTCAATGAGCAAAATGTGGGACGAAAAATATTGTTATTTTAAGAATATAAATGTGGTTTAATTTTAATTTTTTTATTGTTCTTAATGTTATGAGTGAATTGCGAAAGGGAAATATCGTCCATATTTAATTTCAGATTTGAATTTGGGTAGGGGTGTGCACAGGTTGGGTAGGCTAAAAATTCGAGTGTCCCGCTACCAAACCCCAAGGTTGTCAGGTGAATTTTGTGCAGCCCATTGTCAACCAAATGAAGGATTCAATCCGAAATAATTCGGGTCCAGTGGTTGTCGGGTAGGTCCATGGTCGGGTGTTGGTTCGGGTTTTGATTCGGGTTGGGCTGGAGTGAACTCGAGTGAAGAAGAACAAGAACACTAATCAATTATACAGGTTCAACCGTTCAATTAGTGTTTTGTTTCCACCAAATGAACAAGAACAAGACAAACAAAAACACTGATAGAAACAAAACACAAATGTGGATTAAAACAGTTAATCTAGGAATGTGGAAACTGAACACTAATTGAAACAAAATAATATATGTTTGAACCGTTAAACAGAACACTTAATCTGAAAACGTGGAAATAAAACACTAAACAAATACACTAATTGAAACAAAAACCCTAATTCAAACAAAATACTAACACTAATTGAAACAAAATTCGAAAACCCTAATTCATACACATACAAAATCAAAATTGAAGAACAAACAAATCAAACAAATAGAAGAACTCACCGTTTTGAGCCTGATTTCTACAGTCAATTTCGTCTCTCATGAGTCTCACCGTCACAGAAGATTGAATGTTTTGATTGAGAGTTTGGCTTTAAATCAAAATGAAACAGGAAGGCTACAGTATAAATCAACAAATGCCAATGAAATTGAAGACAATATGAACCTTGAAAGGCCTTTAGAGCCATTGTGGAAGAAACAAAGAATACGACTTTAGACGAGACGAATCGACGATGGAAGCCTAGAAATTGGAATGGAAAGGAGAGTTACAAAGCGACGAAGACAAATCAACCAAAGGAATTGAAGATTTCGAAGCTGGCGATGTACAAATTGAAGCGTAGTCGATGAATTTTGGAGGTTGGAGTTAATGAGAGCGTTGAAGGAGCAGCACTTAGGTTTTCAAGACAATGGAGGAGGGATGGATTCGTGTAACGGATACACATATTGGTCAAGTCAGGTCCATTGCAGGTGGGAGAATGATAAACCGCTAACCGATTCGATAGGCTAATTTGGTAGTACCTGATCCGACCAATAACATAAATTTGGGACTATATGGTAGTAACACAATTTAAGAAACTGAGAATTATTTGGTTCAATTAAAAATTTATAGAATAATTTGGTAGATTCAATCAATTGGTCATTTTTCCAATGTATTATTAGCTAGGATAGTTAACAAATTTTTCCAAAGTTAATATATATATTTGGTTTTATGGTAAGTTGTATCCGGACCAGCTTACGTGACCTCGACTAATCACTTCACCGAGCGATCTTAATGGTACACTCCCTCACATTGATCTGATGCATTCAAGATTAAATTTAAAATTTAATTTTTAGAGTACTCTGCAAGAAAGTCGAACCCTAGTTGATAAGGAATAATAACTTATAATGATAGCGATAGAAAGACAAATTAGTAGTAATAATTATGATTTTACCGCAAAGCATGCCATTATTTTAAGACAAACCCCTTTATTAATGTTGGGACATTGTCGGTACTTAACACTTCAAACTATAATAATGTGGTCGGTAATCACGAGAATATGGATGAGCAAAACAATAATTTAGTTAAGGAATAAAAATCAACCCAATAAGGTAATTTGCATCATTAAATTGAAACATGAGATTCAATCACCTTTGACATTGTAAAAATATTCTCCCTCTGGAGGCGACATAATTGAGTTAGACCTAACTTTAAATAATCAATTTTTTATTGGTTGGTTAATTACACCATTTGTTTTTAAATTATGAGATAATGTTAATTTGATGTCTAAGCTTTCAATTTTTCTAATCAAGTCTCTGAAATTTTTTAAAATCGTTCCAACTAGATCCTCATGGTAACTTCGGTTAAATCTCACTAGTAGAAACGAGCGTGTGAATTTGCATGAGCTTCAGACAAGTTATTAGGGTCTCTATGTTTGTCTAAATTATCTTATTTTTGATAAATTGACAGAACATTGTACGATGCTACAAACTATAATAATGATCACACAAATCAAAGCTAAACTTGCATTACGTAGGAGAATAAGAAATTAACAATTGAAGAAATTTACACAAATTAAGAGACCTCAGACAAGGTACAACGATAGATAAATATTTACAAATTTAATCTTACTTGGGATTCGATTAAAATTTTAAATTAAATTGTTCTAATTTTATCCATGGTGCAACTTAAAAAATATAGATTCAACAAAAGTTACCCTAAGTGACAACATAATTTTTCTTTTGAAAGTCCATAAACATGATTGTAAGATTAAAACTTTGGGGGTCTAAATTGACTGTACTCCCAAACTTCAGTAATTTTTTTAGGTTGAGTTTAGGTAAAGAATTTGATAAATTCCTAAAATTTATAAATAATGGGATTTCAAAATTCTAAATTTTGAAATCTTATCATTTATAATGTGGGGTATTTTGGTCGAGCACTGTCACCCACTCAGAATGAAGCACGTGGCATGCTGGCCACACTGGAAGCCACCTTACCCCTAAAAAACGAAGAAGTATCCTCTTCCTATGGGCCGAGCTCTAAGCTCCTTATGTGTAGAGCTCGTCCACCTGAAGGCAAAAACAATCTAAGCGGGTGTGTTAGTGATGAAGTTTGCCAACTAAGTCAGGCTCAAGCTACCATGCTACCCCTGCTCGGCCATCACCAAAAGGGGGAACTTTGGGAGCCTAGTTGAGCCCAACCTCCCATGTTTCTTCTGCTCAGCCATCACCAAAGAGGGAAGCCTTTGGGAGCTTTACCGATCTCTAGCCTCCCATGCTTTCCATGTTCGGCTACCACCAAAGGAGAAGCCTTTGGGAGCTTTGCCGAGTGTCGGCCTTCTATGTTGCCCCTACTCAGCCTTCACCAAAGAGGGCAGCCTTTGAGAGCTTTGTCGAGCTCCGAGCTCCCGTGCTACTCCTGCTCGACCGTCACCAGATGAGGACACCTTTGGAAGCGTTGTCGAGCTCAGACCTCCAGTGTTTCCCCTACTCAGCCACCACCAAAGGGAGAAGCCATCAGAAGCTTTGTCGAGCTCGAGCCTCCTATGCTACCTCTACTCAGCCATCGTCAAAGGGAGGACTTTGGGGACTTATGCCGAGATCCCTACTGCTGTTCTACCTCTGCTCGGGTACTTCTCCTCCAAGCCCCTTTTATCACCTTTACAGGCTCAAAACAAATATTTCCACCCAATGCTCAAAGTTGAGGGGATCTCCATCAATATCGTCGCCAACATTACCATGGGCCAAGTTTAACCTGCTAAACAAATTGGGCTAGCCCATGGGCTCTTTCGGATGGGCCGAAAAGCCAAGCCAAAGGCCTAATCATCTCATGTACCAGCTCACTGGCCATGTGCCAAGTTAGCATAATTGGCCATGCTCAAGGCCCTAAATCATGTGGCACTAATTAAGCTCATTGCCTATAAATACTCAGGCATTCAATGCCCAAGGTAATGTTCAACTACCAACTTGAAGTATAGTATTGTCTTTCTCCATTGAGCTCTTGTTCTCACGCTAGAGGGATTTCACTAGACACACTCTGAGAGGTCTTTGTGCAACTACCAGCTTGGAACCCTAACACGGGTTTTGAAAGAATTGACTATTGACAACTGGACGTTGAAAGAACTCCGAACTATGAACTTCAAACTCAGGACCTCCATCTCAACAAAAAATGTACACGTATACTCTGACTAAACCAACTAACGATATTAACCACTTTCACCAACAATAAATTCATTTTTTTTTTATAACTATTTTAGATGAAGAATTTGATTGTATAATTTCGTAATTTACTTGTTTGGATAGACAAGTATTTGTACGCAAAATTTTGAAATCTATTAAATTTTAAGAATAGAAAATGTGAAAATATACCTAATACTATAATTTTTATTTTAATGATTTAATAATATAATTTTATACCTATTTTAATAATATCAATTTAATCATGCCTACTGGAAAAAGTGAAATCCTTCTTTGGAGGGATTTGAAAATCATATGTTTCGAAGGGATTTTATTTTATAAATTCAATGGATTCAAATCCATTTTAATTGTAGCCAAACAAGGAATTTAAAAAAAAAAAAAATGTGAAATTCCTTATTGAATTACCTTACCTAAACGCAATCTTAATTATTTTAACCAACAACTAGTAGGGGTCTTTTGTTAATTATTTTTCATAAATTTCGAAAGCAGAAAAACATACTCACATTATGGTCTTAAAAAAAATTTCAAAAAAAATTAAAAAAATAAGGATTGAATAAAATGATTCCTAGATTTTAAATTTTAGTTTAAGTTTTATGCGAACAAAAAATATATATATATTAAGATAAAAAAAAATACTAAACAAACGCCACCTAACTTACGTAATTTCTACGTAATCTTAGAAGTAAATTAATTACTCTAGACTTGAAAACTTTAGTCTGTAAAATGTAAATTCCAACTAGATTTACTATGGTTGTCTAGATCCATTTAATCAAAATCATGCTATGATTAATTCTAATGAAATGTAAAAATATATGGCTAAATGATAGGTGAAACAATCTGGCCATTGAAATGCAGCAAACAATCGACAATGTTCCAACAATAAAAGGGAGCAAAACAATAGTTTGGCTTAGACATTATGATCAAAGCAATGAGGTAAGAATGGAAACATAAAAAGGTTACAAACACCTTTTGGCATTGTCAAAAACTTCACTTTAAGGGAGACATAATGGAGGTAATAGCCACTTTTTAATTGTTGGAATCAACAATTATAATTACAATTATTAGAATAGTCATGTTAAATATATAACTTTTATGTTAATCAACTTTTACGTTAACCGGTTGGTGGAATGTCTCAAATCATAGTTTTAACAATTCAAAAATTAATTGATTTTAAATTTTTAAATCGTCAGGTTACATCTTCAACAGAACAAAAATGTACTAAGAGTGATTTCAAATGGTGGCGGGTTCTGAAATTTACTGTTTAGGCATCGTTTGAAATTAGAATTAAAAATAAACGCGTGCAATAATTTACGAGTGTTCATTTCTAATTTCAATTCTAAGGCTCCCAATTCTATATAACCAAACACTACTTTAATAAAATTAAATTAACCAAAATTGATGCATTGCACAATCACAAATATTTTTTTTTCCTCGTAGAGAACTCATTTTCAACAATGAAATACGAATAGGCCTTAGGCCCAAAAATATTAAAAAAAAAAAAAACCATATTTGATGTTCCGAAACTACTCACACACTTATACCAACCGTCTCTTTCTCTCTCTCTCTCTCTCTCTCTCCACCATCACCGGCCACAATAGCCACTACGCCACCACCGATAGCTCAACCATTGAACAATATATAGCCAACACCAGCCCCACAACCACGCAATCTGGGTTCCGAATCTACCATTGTGTCTCCACCACCACCACTACCACATGAGAAAGCCATTGAACCTTAATAAGGATGATTACCGCTTCCAAAACCACAATCCCGGATGGTGGCACCACCACTGCGTCTCTACTACCACCGCGGCTCAACCCCCAGATCAGGGACTAGATTTTCAAGTTTACCCCTCTCTCTCTCTCTCTCTTTTAGATTTGAAAATCCAGATTTCTAGATTTGATTTTTTTATATGGTATTTGAATTTTTGCTTATGGTTTTTAAGTTTTTTGATGGATTTTTTTATTTTGTTTTTGGTTTTTTGAAGTGTTATATAAAATTATTTTTGGTATTTTATGACCTAACTATTTGTGGACCCAATTTTAATTTGGAACATATGAATATACCAATGTATTCTCTTTTGTGAGGAAATGAATGTGATATATTTATTTGTGTATATTTAATAAATGAATTAAAATTGTTCATTAAAGTACCCACTTGAAGTTGTTGATTGATATGTTGTGTGGTTATCCTACATTGATAACTAAAGAATATAAAGAGTCATTTATTAAGACTCAGATTACCTCTTGGAGATAAGCCCTCTAGGACGTTGAATTGATATGGACAAAAAGTAGGTTAAAGACAATAAAATAAATAAAGCAACACTCGCGCACGCATCTATTGACCACCCAATCAGTTGGGCTCGAGCTCCTAGGCTTAGGCTTGGGCCTTGGGGCCTAAGGAATGTTTGGCTTGAACTTGGTATATTTTATACAGAATCCGAAATCCAACCCAAATAGAACCTAAAAAGAATTGTTCAGATAGATTTGTAACTGTAGAGAGTTACAAACCTGAAGACTGTTCAGGTGCGTAACTGCAAAAAAAAAAAAAAAAAAAAAACAAAAACGGCATTCTCAGCATATAGGCATCCAATTAGCTAAGCTTGCATTGCATTTAGAGAGTTCTGAGAGATTTCGTTGTTGTTTTTTAAAATTCTTGATCCACACTTTCCAGTTTGTTGAGCTTTTAATTTCCAATAGTTGCTTAATCGTTGTATTCTGAGAGGTAAACGTTCACTTAAACCGTAAATATCGTAGCAGGGGCGAAATTTGCTTCAAGGACAAATCGTCAAATGATTGTCTCGATCTTTTTTCTAGTATTTTTTGTTTATGTTTCTATTCGTTAATACATTTTGTATTTTGCTCTTTTTTTCATTAGTATTGCAATATAAATCTTTATTCTATGTTTCCAAAACTGAGTTTCTTTTTCCTGCTACTTTTTTATATTTTTTTGCTTTATTTTTTAATTTTTACTGCTTAAATTTGTTGTAAGTATCCAAATAATGTGTTACTTTGAATAATAAATCTGATGTGTTAATTTGAATAAAATCAGGTTTATTAGACTTTTGTTGTGGTTTTGAATGAGTTATTCTACAATTTTTATTGTTGTTTTCTAAATTGTGCATAATTTTTGCTATTCATAGTTGCTTTATTGATTTTTAAATATTTTTCATTTATTGTTTTATTAATTTTTATTTTCAAAAAATTCGTTGTGTTGTGAATGTTGTTGTGGTAGGCGATGGTTGCAGTGATTATGATTGTGATAGCGGTGGTTGGTAAACTTTGCAATGGTGTTCGGTGGTTATGGCACGATTGATGAATATTTATTATGTTGGTGAATATTTAATGTGGCAGGAACAAATTGAGGGCAAATTTGGTAAAAAATATTATCTAATAATAAAATAGATTTTTTACGGAAAAAATAAGGTGGAAATATTTTGAGGCAAAGTATAGGTTTTGAGGCTCATGCCTAATCACCAGTTTTTTGGTATTTACCACTCACTTCTCCTAATATTTTGTCCAAAACCACAAACTACTCTTGTAATTTAGAAAATACTTGTTACCCTCTTATCATTTTGATCAAAGGCCATTCAGTTTCCCTATAGCTTAAAAATAAACATTTTTTTAATTGTAATGAAAAAAATTTCCTTAATAATTTTAAAATAATTAAATAATTAAAAAGTAAATTACAAAAATATCTTTTTTAGTTTTCTTTAAATTTATCTCTTGTATCTTACACTAACATCCCTATTTAAAAAAATATATATTTTTTCTTTAATCCCCTCCCCCCACCCCGAGACAACCACCAAAATCCCTCCAAAAATCTCTCTCTCTCTCTCTGTCTCAGGGAGAAAGAGAGAGAGAGAGAAAGAGAAGAAGAAGAAGACGCTACTACAATAGACTAGATTTATCTCTCTTTTAAACAAACGGTAATAATAAAATTATAGAAGACATATAATCTCAGTCAAAATATATTATGTGATCATAAATATTTTCTATCTCACATTTCAAATATATATATGATAGAAAATAACTAATTTTTGTCACATTAATTAGTTTATGTGAGATAATAACTATGATTAGCAAAAATAAAACAAACCTGTAATTTCATCTCCTCCTGCTTGTTGACTTATCTCGCGATATCTTTGCTATCTCTTCACACCCTCTTTATCTCTTTCCCTCAAACCCTAGCAGGCGTAACAAATCTGAGAAAGAATTTCAAATTTGCAAATGCCCTTGATATAGAGGAAGAAGGAGGAGGAGGACGAAGAAGAAAAATGAGGAGTTTGATAGGGCGGGGGCGGTGGGAGGGTGGGGTTGGGGTACATGTAATTACTTAAAAAATTAGGAGTGAAAATATTTTTTTTAAAATGGATGTCAGTGATTTTTTTAAAAAAAATAAAAATATATTTATTTTTTTAAATAAGAGAAAAAAAAATGGTTAAACAAAAGATGTAATTGATAAATGCCTTTTTTTAAATAATTTAATATTATATTAAATTATTGGAACTTTGCACCCCATTTAAATTCACTTATATTTTTTTCACTTTTGACTTTTAATTGTAACACCCTATATTTTTTTAGGTTGTAAAATGTTGGTGACAAATTCATACCAAAACGTTGCCCGAAACGGTTGGGTAAAACTTTGGTGATTTATTTTCACACTTTTCCTTTTCTTGTGGTGATAATTCATTAGAATTGATCAATTATGCTTCTTGTACTAAACTCAAACTTTAGAGGCAAGATTTGTCCGACCCAGCTTCTGCACATCTTCATTAATCACATTATTGAGTGATGTTAAATACGTATTTTTCCACATTGGTTTAGTGTTTGAGATTAAATTTAATATTTAATTTACAAAATACTCTCCAAAATAGTCGAATATTAGTTAATAAAATTGGACACCTCCTCTTATCAATCGCACTAAAATTTAAAATATATTTGAGATGGAGTATAATTGAACTACCCATGTTTTTTTCTTTTTTCTTTAAATAGATAGCAAACATAATTCCATACAAAAATGAGGGGTTATAAAATAGAGGTGACTGATTGGATGTGGAATAGTGATGATGGAAATGAAAAAGCCATGTAGTATGAGTGACGTTTCCCTATGAAAAAATGTTGGGGAAGTTTTAGTACTAAGAACACTTGTAGGGGTATAAATGTAATTTCCATCAATGCTGAATGAGAACCCCTCCATGCCCTGTGGGTTTTATGTGTATGGCTTTGGATGGGTAAATTTGCTAAGAATAATGGTCAGGGATTCTGACTCTTGGGCCGGTTTGGTCATCATTCTTTTTTTAATATGTTTGGCTTAATTGTTGTTGCAGAAAATAAGTAAAGAACGAGTTTACCAAAATTTCTTGGGATGAGTCGCGGACTAGGTTGTTCTCTTTAAGACGTTTCGCGGCTCTGCCCAAGAACGTGCAAGCAGTGTATTAGTCCCGTCGTCCCCAGGATAAAACAACCCAGAATTCTCCTCTGTCTAGGACGTTCTTTGCACTGTAGAAGTCCCGAAAACCAAACACCCCCACACACTGTTCGCAAAACGAACAAACTGCTCGGAAACCAAAATCGGACTGAAAAAACAGTACCGGAACAAATCGGAACAATTCCGGAAGATCAAACCAAAAATTGTTTCGGAACAGAAACAGAAACAGAAAAAAAATTCGGAACAGAAACAAAAACAGTGCAGATCAGGAACAGAAACAGTGCAGGAACAAAAATGAGGAACAGTTCACTGTTTTTTTTTTCGTGCTTCAACTGAAAAAAAAAAACTTCAATTTATAGGAAAAAAAATTTTGTTTTGAAACCGAAAGTAATAAATAAAAAAAAAAACGTTTAAATATTAATTTAAAACGTTTTAACGTTTTTGTCTTAAAACGTATATATATATTTTTTATTTAATTAAACTGTTTTATTAAAAAATATTTTTAAATAAATTTTTTCTAAAAAGTAAATAAGTGCCACCTCATCACACGCGCGACTCGGCACGGCCGGACGGACGGCGGCGGCGGCGCGCGCGTGTGTGGTAAACCGATAGGGATGTAACTCCTCTCCCCTCCACAAAATGTGGGTACCCCTTGGGGTACACCCCAAGTGTCTCACATACCCCTAGATATCCACTTTAATTTTATCTCTCCCAACCAATGTGGGACAAATGGTTTTGAGGAAAAAACCAATATGACACATATGGCACTTTCTATTCTAAAAATTAAATTAAAATTCATTTGTTTCAACAATCCCCCACTTGAATTTTTAAAAACAATTTTTTCATCGAGCAGTATAATTCAATATAAGATTGTGCATAAGAAAAGGTGTCTATCGACTTGAACCTTTACATAGTGAAGATGCTTTAGATTATACTAGAGTAACTCGTAGTTTTGAACTCTATCTCTAACAACATCACACACACAACCCTATCAGGGTGTAGTCCAAAAGCCCGTGCTTTACGGCCATGCACGTGTATCCCAGTATAGTGAATACTCTAGAGAATTTTGCCCAAAATTCCATAGGAAGCGGCCACACTTCCACATTCACATAGGTGAATCTATCAAGAGTACTCTTGTAGCTAGGTACTCCAATCAAAAATAGAGTATAGATTTCGTTAAGAGTTAATAAAAACTCAACCTTCTATCGCTTCAAGATATCATGCTTCAAACAGCGCATTTATGAAATAGAACTCAAATTTATAGCATGATTTTTCTCATATCACTTCATGAGTTGTTATTACCCTTTGAACCTATTTCTTGGGATCTCCAGTCTATAGGTTGGGTTTCCCTCACAAGTGACTAGTCAATCTATGGGCTTGAGTCCCATTCCTTTCGAGGTTTTGTAAACCTTTTCTCGAGCTAATCCTTTCGTCAAAGGATCGGCTAAGTTATCATCAGACCGTACATGATCCACTCTCACAGCCCCTGTAGAGATATACTCCCTAATAGTGCTGTGTTTGCGACGTATTTGTCGTTTTTTTTCCGTTATAATAACGGTTCTGAATCTTTGCAATAGCCGCGGTACTATCACAATGGATCAAGACAGCTGGAATCGGTCTTTCCCATAAAGGGGTATCAGAAAGCAGGCTCCTTAACCACCCTGCTTCCTCGCTAGCCGAAGCTAGTGCAATCATCTCAGACTCCATAGTAGATTGAGCCAAAATAGTCTGTTTCTTAGACTTCCAAGAAACAGCTCCACCAACTATACTAAATATATAGCCACTAGTTGCCTTGGAGTCATCTGAAAGGGTATTCCAATCAGCATCGCTATATCCTTCCAGAACAGCGGGAAACTTCTGATAATGTAAACCAAGGTTCATAGTTCTCTTTAAATATCTCATAATCCTATCAAGAGCATGTCAATGCTCAATACTAGGTCTACTTGTAAACCTGCATAGTAATCCCACAGCATACGCTATGTCGGGCCTAGTGCAGTCAGTGGAATATCGGAGACTGCCTATGATGCTCGCATACTCAGTTTGTCTAACACCGTCACCGGTGTTCTTGAACAACTTCACACTAGGGTCATAAGGAGTACATGCTGGTTTACAATCAAAATAATTGTATTTCTTTAGAATCTTCTCTATATAATGAGATTGGTCCAAAGAAATTCCATGTTTAGACCTAGTTATTTTAATACCAAGGATTACACTTGCTTCACCAAGATCTTTCATATCAAAATTAGCACATAGCATGGATTTTACAGTATTCACAACATGAATATTGGAACCAAAAATTAGCAAGTCATCCACATAAATACATATAATAGTGCAAACATTATTTTCAGATTTATAGTAAATGCATTTGTCACTTTCATTTACTTTAAAACCATGTGATATGACTAGATTATCAAATTTCTCATGCCATTGCTTAGGTACTTGTTTCAAACCATAAAGAGATTTATCTAATTTGCATACTTTGTTTTCTAGACCATGAATAACAAATCCTTCAGGTTGGTCCATATAAATCTCTTCTTCTAATTCACCATTTAAAAAAGCAGTTTTAACATCCATTTGGTGCACAATAAGATCATGAATTGCAGCAAGAGATAGAAGTACACGAATAGATGTAATTCTAGAGACAGGTGAGAAAGTATCAAAGAAATCTACATTCTCTCTTTGTCTAAACCCTTTGGCTACAAGACGAGCCTTATATTTATCAATGGTTCCATCGGGATTCAATTTCTTCTTAAGAATCCATTTACATCCTATTGTTTTACAACCAGGAGGTAAATCTACCAAATGCCAAGTTCTATTTGACTCGAGAGAGTCTAACTCGTCATCTACAGCCTCTTGCCATAAACTGGCATCTATAGATGATAATGCCTCTTGGAGGGTAAGTGGATCCTCCTCTAAGGTATATGCATGGAAATCTGAACCAAAGTCTTTAGCTATACGAGGTCGTTTACTCCTTCTAGGTTCAATATATAGTTCCTTATTAGATTCATTAATCCTAATGATAGGTTCATTACTAGAAGTCGAGCCCCCACTATTCTTCAATTTGAAAGGAAATTTATATTCATAAAAATCAGCATCATTTGATTCAATGATAACTCTATCTTTCAAATCGTAAAATCTATAAGCTTTACTATTTACCGCATAGCCAATAAAAACACATTCATAAGCTCTACTAGCAAGTTTTCTTCTTTTGGGGTCAGGAATTCGAACATATGCCAAACAACCCCAAGTTTTAAAATAAGACAAATTTGGTTTCTTATTTTTGAAAACTTCAGAAGGTGAAATTTTACTTTTCGATTTGGGAACTCTATTAAGTACATAGCAAACCGTTAATAAAATTTCACCCTACCAGTGAGAAGCTGCACCGGAGTTAAGTAAAATAGCAACTACTGATTCAGCAAAAGTTCTATTTTTCCTTTCAGCCTTTCCATTCATTTCAGGAGAATACGGTGCAGTTTTTTCATGAATAATCCCATGAGATTTATAAAAATCAATAAAAATATCGGAATCATATTATGTTCCTCTATCACTACGTAATCTCTTAATTTTCTTATTGCATTGATTTTCAATCTCAGTTACAAAATTCTTAAACATTTCAAAAGCTTCACTTTTATTTTTCATGAGATAAACATAAGTAAAATCAGAACAATCATCTATGAATGTAATAAAATACCGTTTACCATTCCTAGTCAAGACTCCATCAAATTCACAAATATCAGAATGTATTAAGTCAAGAGATTCAAATTCTCTAATTACTGATTTATGAGGGGTTTTAGTAATTTTAGCTTGACTACAAAATTCACATTTTTCAAAATTATTCAATGACAATTTAGGAATTAGTTCTAAGTTGCTTAAGTTTTTAATAATTCGTTTGTTAATATGACAAAGTCTAGCATGCCAAATATTAAAAGAACACAACATGTAAGCAGAAGAAGAAATTTTATTAATTTCAACATTCAGTTTGAACATTCCATCAGTTGCATATCATTTCCCAACAAAAATATTATTTTTGGTTAGGGTGTACAAATCAGCCCCAATAGTTTGAGTGAAACCCGCCTTGTTTAGAAGATAGCCCGAAACCAAATTCTTTCTCATCTCTGGAGTATGCAAAACATCTTTAAGGATGACTGTCTTTCCAGAAGTAAACTTTAATTCCACTTCACCAGAACCGGCAACAATAGTGGAGTGGGAATCACCCAGCAACACTTTCTTGTCTTCACTGTCAGAATAAGATTTGAACATGGTTCGATCATAGCAGACATGGCGTGAAGCACCAGTGTCTACCCACCACCCTTCGGATCCACCAACTATATTGATTTCAGAAATCATAACTATAAGTTGGTCCTCGGTAAGATTCGCCTGTGGAATAGGACGACGTCTTTGCCGGCAGTTCCGAGCCAAATGGCCCGCCTTCCCACAGTTATAACAAGTAAACTGTTCAGAATTATTTCTTGAAGGGAGTTTGTTTCTATTCTGATTTTGATGCACATTTCTGTTCTGGTTATTGTGGTTGCGATTCTGATTTTGATTTTTCATATTTTTTCCTTTAGGTTTCATAATAGCGTAAGATGATTTTTTGTGAGCGTTGTTAGAAACAACAAGCACTTCATCTTTCTGATCTTGTTTTCGGGCCTCCTCCTCAATCCGAAGACGAGTGATCAAACTTTCTAAAGAAAACTCTTTAGTTTTATGCCTTAGAGTATTCTTAAAATCTTTCCATGAGGGGGGTAATTTGTCAATTAAAACAGCAACTTGAAATTGTTCATCAAGGGACATACCTTCAGCAATTATTTCGTGAGCAATTTTCTGAAGTTCATGAGACTGAACCTCCACTGATTTGTCGTCGGTCATTTGGTATTTCAGATACCGACTAACAGCATATTTTTTTACTTCCAGCCTCCTCAGTGTCGTATTTCTTCGAAAGAGCATCCCAAACTTCCTTTGCATTTTTGTTAGAGCAGTAATAATCATACAGATCATCAGACATACCATTAAGAATAAAATTCTTACAACGGAAATCATTTTCCTCCCAAGACTTAACTTCTTGAATCTGAGCGTCTATAGGAACTTGAGGTAATTGTGGTTTTTCGGTTGTACAGACATATGCTACTTTTTCGATAGTAAGAAAAAATAACATTTTTTGTCTCCACTTTTTAAAATGAAACCCTTCGAAACGAAAGGGTTTGTTGAGATCAACAGACATCTTAGCAGATATTGAACGTCTTAAAATTGTTGTTGTAGAAAATAAGTAAAAAACGAGTTTACCAAAATTTCTTGGGATTAATCGCGGACTAGGTCGCTCTCTTTAAGACGTTTCGCGGCTTTGCCCAAGAACGTGCAAGCAGTGTATTAGCCCCGTCGTCCCCAGGATAAAACAACCCAGAATTCTCCTCTGTCTAGGACGTTCTTTGCACTGTAGAAGTCCCGAAAACCAAACACCCCCACACACTGTTCGCAAAACGAACAAACTGCTCGGAAACCAAAATCGGACTAAAAAAACAGTACCGGAACAAATCGAAACAATTTCGGAAGATCAAACCAAAAATTGTTTCGGAACAGAAACAGAAACAGAAGCAGAAACAGAAAAAAAATCCGGAACAGAAACAGAAACAGTGCAGATCAGGAACAGAAACAGTGCAGGAACAAAAATGAGGAACAGTTCACTGTTTTTTTTTTTCGTGCTTCAACTGAAAAAAAAAAACTTCAATTTATAGGAAAAAAAAATTTGTTTTGAAACCGAAAGTAATAAATTAAAAAAAACGTTTAAATATTAATTTAAAACGTTTTTGTCTTAAAACGTATATATATATTTTTTATTTAATTAAACTGTTTTATTAAAAAATATTTTTTCTAAAAAGTAAATAAGTGCCACCTCATCCTCATCACACGCGCGACTCGGCACGGCCGGACGGACGGCGGCGCGCGCGTGTGGTAAACCGATAGGGATGTAACTCCTCTCCCCTCCACAAAATGTGGGTATCCCTTGGGGCACACCCCAAGTGTCTCACATACCCCTAGATATCCACTTTAATTTTATCTCTCCCAACCAATGTGGGACAAATGGTTTTGAGGAAAAAACCAATATGACACATATGGCACTTTCTATTCTAAAAATTAAATTAAAATCATTTGTTTCAACATTAATTTTCCCTGATTTTTAACCACCCAAAACTTTCAATATCTAGTTTATCTTTTTTATAAAATATCTAAAGTTATCGTCTTTTAAATTAACGTGGAGCAGTGTACCCTTAAGATCGTCCAGTGAAGTGATTAGTCGAGATATGCGTAAACTAACTCGGACATATCTTAAAAACTAATAATGATAGTGATATCCCTATGAGAGAAAAGTGTTGAAAAACCAAAATGTCTTTATTTTTTGTTTGATTAAATACGAAAAATAAAGAAAAACTTCCTTTGTTCTAATGACATTTTTACCTCAACGAAAATTATTTTAGAAATTAAAAAAAAAAAAATCAATTGCTTTCGCAAACCCTGTTGAAAATCGAAAACATTTATTTCTACTCTAATTTTACTATTTTTCTATTTTGACATCCCTACAAGTGGGACTTGAGAGCGCAACAACTTTTTATTATTATTTTTTTTTTCCCTTCACTTTTTTCAAACCACTACCAAAAAAATATCCAAATCAGGTAGAAATGTAACCCAAGTTTTGGTCTAAAAAAACATAGACGGAGACGTCAACTCACGTAGTGTTGAGAGTTCAAACAATCTAAATCTCCTCTCTTTCTAGCACTCTCTGATTTTAAATATTTTGTAATTCTGAGATGGTGGTTGTGGGTGGACAATGGTTTGTCGGTGGTTTTTGGGTTGCGATTGCGGTAGCTATTTGACTAGCGACAGGATCAACCCTAGGTATTTTGATGCCTAAAACCACTTACAATATCGGTGCCTCTACACAATATGTGAAAAATTAAAATAATAGCAATATAAATATTTTATTTCGAGATTACAATATGAAAGAGACCAATTGATCTTGCTTGTTTGGAGATTACAATATGAAAGTTCAAGAATATATCATACCAAATATCCAATTGGATTCCAATTATATTATTTTCATGTGAGATCAATAGTTTTTTTTTTTTTGGTTTTCCAAAGTATCCTAGTACCACAATCGGCAAAAATTAATCCCTCGAGGTACTGTCTGACGCCAGAAGCGGAACACTTCTCCCAACAGAGCATTTTCCATACACAACCCCCAAGGTTCGATTTCCGGAAGTGTTGCTTAAGGGGTCCAAGTCCCTTCCACTTGGATCAACTCATGTTAGTACGAGAGATCAATAGTTACAATATGAGAGATCAATAGTTAATGTAGAGTATAACTGGATATTTTTGGAATATATGTAGCACTTCCCAAAAACAAAATATATTCTAAACGCTTCTAAAAATTATATTGTTAATTTCTACACAAACTAATCTCAAAGCAAACTTTTGTATTTCTAATTTTACCTTTATATAATTAATAATTTTAAATTTAATATAATTAAATCTGTTATAAGGAACAAGATGAAAATAAGATTTCTAGACATTTTTCATCTGTCTGTGCTCTCAAAAGACAAAGAACGACTAAGATCAAAACAAAATATAACATAAATATAAAATATTTATTTATATTTAACCTCATATATCTTATATCTAATTGAGGAAAAAAATTATATATTTTTGTATAATTGAGGACTATTTACAAAAATATTAAATTAAAAACCATACACGAAGATTTACAAAAATTATTAAATTTACAAACTTATTAAAATAATATATGAAGATTAAATTTAGTAGTAATACTGAAATATTTATGAATAGTTTTTTGTGCCTACATGATGTCCATTCAAATTTTGAGGAACTATTTAAGAAAATTTCAATTAAATTGAAAATATAAATATTTTATATTCTTTAACAATTTATAAATTTAAATTAATTATACATAAATATGAAAACTATATTTTTGTCTCAATATTTTGCCTCCATGTTTGAAAAATTATTTTAGGAAATAATGTGTTCTCTCTCCCTCATTTTCATTCATATCAATCTTTCATATCTCTCTCTATTTCTCTCTTATTTATTTTTTAAATGTTTTTAATTGTTAATATTTTTTTTAAAAGGATACATGGTTTGATTGAAACTCATCCTTAATTTTTTATAGTTAATATTAATTAGACCTTAAAAAGCAAGTTGAAAAGAACTGAAAAATAAATTGATCTAAGATAGAGAAAATGTAATATTATATAGAACACTTCATAATAGCATCACCGCTAATTTTATTTTAATTTTTGTTGACCGACAAAATACCATATGTGCATTATATTTATTTTTTGAAAACTTATTAGTAGTGGTTGGTGTATACTATTATTTTTCTTCCAACAAATTGCTTAATAATTTATTTAAAGTGATTAATTTTTTTTTTTAATGATAGTAAAATAGTTTAGTATATATTTATAAAATAGAATGTGAAAGGATATAGATTAAAATTATATTCTCAAAAGATATTTTGCATATAATACTCTGTTAAATATTAAAAGTTATCTTTTTCAGTCCATGATTTCAGGTATGGTTTATACACTAATTATTATAAATAAAATTAGAACCATTGGATGAACAAAATATAAATTTACATAGATCATATTTTCACTATCAATATGGGATGCAAAATGAAATATTTTGATTATATCATATACTATATACTGAAAGTAGAAGATAAAATTAAGAATGAATTATAGCTCAAAACAAGATATATCTCCAATCACTTATTTCTATCAAATCAATAGTCAAGATCTTATTTCTCACTTTTATATTATGACCCTAAATTTTCTACAAACTAATCACTCCAATTTTTTACAAATATACATTTTTATCTCTTTATTTTTTGAAAGAATCAATTACAATCTTTAAAATTTTATATACTCCTCCTCTATTTTATATAAATTTTAAGCGAACTCTTAAAAATATTATCCTTTAAAAATAATTAGAATTATAACATCAAAATATTCAGACTAAAAATATATATTAATATATTTTTTTCTGAACTCGCATATTATTCGGATCTAAAATTATTTATTAATTTAAAAATAATAAATTAAAAATTATGTTACAAAATTGAGTTGTCCACAACCATTAAAACAAACAAACAAATCCTACCAATATGGATAACGATTGAAAGAGAAAAATAAATTTTAGTGATTATTTCGTTGAACAGTTTCCTCAAATTTCCACATGGATGAACTAATCACGGCCGTCCATTCGAAAATTTCAGTCAAAATTTGGAAATTTGACTTCAAAGTGTGGAAAGTGAACTACGAACCTACCCTCATGATTCATGGGTTGCATTATAATAGTTGAGTCAATCTCGGCTAATTGATGATTTATTTATTTTACTATTATAATAAATAAATAATTATATATAATTATAATGCTTTTATTTTTATTTTTATTTTTATTTTTTGTGTTGGTCACATTTAATAATAAACTTGTAAGAAAAAGACTTGGGTTTCTGTTCAAATTACTTTTTTACATAATGTTTTTTGGGCTAAAGACAATAGAATAGAATAAGATAAGATTAAAAAATATTAAAACACAAAGGTACGTTTGTTTTGTAATATAAAATTATGTGATTTTTATTATTTAGTTTTTCAAAGTATTCTAAAATATTAAAAAAAAATAAAAAATTAGTATAATTAAATTTTTTATCCACATTAATAAATAGTCATCTCTCTTTACGTTAACTAATAAACTCTGATTGACCTTTAATTTACTGATCTTGTCATTCTGTAAAAGCTGAAATTGTCGATCAAAAAATAAAAATTCATTGAAACGTGGAACAAAACTATCCCCAAATAAATTAAAATTGTGAACATTTTTGTTATCAAAAAATACTTGAAAAATACGATTTTAATGTACAGTTAACGCTCTTCAATTTGATATGTGTATTGTATTTTTTGAAAGAAAAAAATACAGTTTGGTGCATGTTCACACCCCTACGAAAAACTTTTTTTTGTGAGAAGTAAAGTTTTTTGAAATATTTGAAACCCACATTTCCCCACTCATTATTCCCATTCTCATTTTGAGACTTATTTCCTTCCTTGAGTGTCTTTGAAACCCAAAACCCTAATCCAAGACATAGAGTATTTGTGAAATACAGACTATTCCCCTCTGGTGAAATCAAAATACGGACAGGGATCAAATTTGAAGAAAAGGCAGACTAGTAGTCTGCAAGGTGATATTATTTGTTTGTCTTTTCAATATTTCTTTTTTTTTTTTTTGTTGGGATTAACTTTGCGAAATCCAATAATAATAGTTTGCTTTGATGTGATATGTACTATTTGCATACTTAATCATGCTTAATCGGTGACAAATCGTGTTTACTACCCAAACAAAGAGAAAATTAAGAAGTTAGGTGCATAACTCTTATTTTTTAAAACAAAAAGAAAATAAAGAATCAAGTTGGGTCATCCGATAGCCTATAATTTGATATTCTCGTGATTTGGGAACGCTCAAATTGAAAATCGTTTGTGCGTTGAGTAGTAAATATTCATATTTGCGACTTCTCTTACAACTCAATTACAATATTAATGTGAAACATTAACATTCCCGAGTGATGTGAACATTTCCAACATACCTTGAGATATTGTTTGCTTTTTCATATGTAAATGAGTATCTTATACATATGTAAACATTCACATACTCTATATAATAGGTATGGTGAGATATTGTCTGTATTTTTGTATGTAAATGAGTATCTTGTACTTTTGTGAACATTCACATCCTCTATGAGCTATTTTTGAGCAATGATTGTCCCAATCTAAAATAACTTATTGTTAATGTAAATATTCACACCATGCCTTCAAATGCTATGTATATTGTACGTAAATGGGTGTCTTGTATATATGTGAACATTCAGATAATCTATGTGTTTTTCCACATTGATTGTCCCAATTTGAAATGACTGTTTTGAACTACTATGATTGTTCACAACTGCAACTATCCTTCATGAACAGATGAAATTGTGAATGTGAAATATCCACACTCCCTAGTTATATTGTGGACATTCAAACTCTCTGGTTATAATTACTCCAATGTTAAGTTTTATATGCACCATGCCTAGGGATATTTGTCTATTTTTCGTATGAAATTGAATGTCTTCCTCGTGTGTGAACATTCATGTACTCTAATTGTTTTTTTTTTTGAAACATTGATTACACAACTGAATAACTGTTTTGAATTAATGCGAAAGTTCAAAACGTTTACTCTTTACTTTTGGTGTTTTGCACCTAGTTGTAAAACAAAGAAAAGAAAAGCAAGCCAAGGTCAAATTGAGTCCAAAACATTTCTCTACCCTTAGTTTAAACTGAGTTCAATTAACAAATTATTACCACCACCAAACTTGCTACCAAGAATCTCGATAAAACTTGATTCAGTCCTTACAACAAATGAATATAAAATCATGATATAATTTTGAAATTATCAAAAGCATCGTTGAAAAAATATGGACTAGAAATTAATTAAATAATTAAATATTTAATTAATTACTAATACGAAATATAAGAAAACATAATGAAATAGATCAAAGTTCTTTATTACAGAAACATTCTAAACAATATAGAAAAAAAAATAGAGATTTATATTACAATGTAATTATGAAATAATGAATGAAAAACAAGAAAAAAATACTAATTAATTTAAAAAATAGGACAAGATACTTATTGTATTACCAAATAGAAATGGAAAACAAAAAAAAAATACCAGAAAAGTAATCGAGGCAATCGTTTGGTGATTTCTCTTTAAAGCAGATTTCGTCATCTGATAAGGTGCTTACAATTTAAGTGAGCATCTGCCTCCCAAGATAGAACGACCAAATAATTATTGGTACCAACACTGGAAACCAAAAGTTTAACGACCTGAAAAGTCTTGAACTCTCTCAAGAGCTCTCAAAAACAACGAAATTGCTCAAAACTCTCTGAAAAAATGAAATGCAAACTTAGATTATTGGATGCCTATATGCTAAGAATACATGCCTTTCTATAGTGAGCAAAACTAGTAACTAAAGACAATGAAGTGACTTGAAAATCCTGGTTTAAGATGGCAATAAAGAAATTTGTAACTCTCTGCCGTTATACACCTGAACAGTCTTCAAATTTGTAACTCTATGCAGTTACAAACCTGAACAATTAGGCTTTTTTTTGGCTCCGTTTGAGATTGGATTTTCGGATTATGTATAAAACATACCAAGTTCAAGCACATGTTGGGGCATTTTTATACTTTTGTTCCCACATTTTTCCCCAGACATAGGTTGGGGCATATTTTAAGGATTGTCTATTTTTGTGTTGTGCTTACCTTTTCAGTCATCATCTGCCACAGGCCGAGAGATATTAATTTTCGTTTTGTGTCAATTCTCTCTTGCCACAGGACGAAAAGTATGTTAGTTTTTATTTTGTGTCAATCCACTCCTGCCAAAGGCTGGGAGTTATGTTAGTTTTCATTTTGTGTTATTCCTCCCCTAAAAAGGGCGGAAGCTATGCTAATTTTTATTTCATGTCAATCCTACCGTGCCAAAGGTTGGGAGACGTGTTACTTTTCATTTCGTGCCAATCCTCCCCTACCAAAACCCGAGAGGTATGTCAGCTTTCATGTTGTGTCTTCTTCATCTCTTCTCACTAAATAATTCTCTAAACGAATGTTGTTCGTCATAAATTCGTTAAAGTGTCTTCTTTATCTTTTCATTACATGATCCTTTAAACGAACATGGTTTGTCATGAATTCGTTAAAGTATCTTCTTCATTTCTTTTCAATAAACGATCCTCTAAACGAAAGTTGTTTGTCATGAATTTGTTAAAGTGTCTTCTTCACCTCTTTTCACTAAACGATCCTATAAATGAACGATATTTGTCATGAATTCGTTAAAGTGTTTTCTTCATCCCTTTTCTCTAAATGACTCTTTAAACAAACATTGTTCGTTATGAGTTCGTCATGAGTACCCTCTTTTGCCCCACAAGGGGCCTTAGTCGAACTACGCATGACTTAATTCTTGACGATGTCAAGATACATAAGCAATCTTTTAGGGTTCGGTTTCAATTCATCCATATTTCGTTTACATATTTTTCTACCATGCCCTGAACGGGGCATTTTTTTTTTACCTACATCCTCGACCTGATTTTCTTTGGGATACATAGGCAACTCATCTCGAGTTCGGTCATTTGAATTTCAAAAAACAAGTGAGTGAAAAATATTTTAAAATAGGATGACGGTCAAAATGATGTAATCATCTCTCTTTGTCAAGCGAGTGAAACTCGCATGACAAAGTGGAACAACCGTAGACATGCCATTTTTGCTGGTCTCAAAATTTCATTGTATTTTTGCAATTATTTTATTATTTTATTTTATTGTTATTATTTTTAATTATTTTTATTTCATTTTGAAAAAGAAAAGAAATAAATAGAAAAGAAATAAAAAATGAGAAAAGAAAAAATAGAGAAGAAATAAAAAAAGGAAAAAAAAATGAGAAAAATGAAGATAGAAATAAAGAAAGGAAGAGAGAGAGAGAGAGAGAGATGTGGGGTCGGTAGAAAGAAAAGAAAAGAAAAAGATATCCGCCCGCGCATTGAACAGGCGCCTATGTAAAAAAAAATAACAATAATTACAACGTACAGCTGTCGCACAGATAGTTGTCCACGCCGATAGGTTACATGCAATGCGCGCCTCCCGTTCAAAAAAAACTTTTTGGGTTATTTCCTTTTCCTTGTCGAACAAGGCCTATGGTTGGGCATCCAATTAGGGTTTCTTAGGGTTTTTGAGTGTTTTTTCATTCCTCACCTTGCCAAATAAATATGACCCTCATTCTCATAGTTCAGAGAGCCACAATTCAGAGGGAATCCCTTCAGGGAGTCGATTCTCAGAGGAAAACCTATTCGGGAAGCCGCCTTTGAGAGAGAAAAATTTGTTTGTCTTGATATTTTGCTAGAATAAGTGTGTTTCTCCGTTTCAATATTAGTTGTTTATTATTTCCATGTTTTCTCAACCTCTCCTAGAATATTTTTTTGGATCGTTCTCCTCTTCTTATTGCGTTTCTATGTTATCGCAATTTAAATTCCTAAAAATTTAATTCTTGTTAAAATCATCTTATGATTCAATTAAAATTCTAGGACAAGGTTTTTCCTTTCGAGCATAGCCTCCGAGTGATGGATGAGAACTTTTTGTATTTTTCGCATTTAAATTAGCTTATTATTTAATTTATGTTGTTCAACCGTTTGTTTAAGTTTAAAATACAAAAATATGTTGTTACATCTAAATTCTTATTTTGAAAAAAAAAAAAAAACAATAAGTTTATTTTGCAAGAATTAATTCCTAGAAGCCTTGAGGCGAATTCAACGATTCGGTAAATTGGGGGAGAAGTTTTGCCGATTTGTTTTCCCAAATAGAATGAAATTTAAAATTGGTCGATTTAGAAAATCACTTATCTCGGTAAGTCATTTCGTTGGATTCCAATTAAGTTTTGGAGGAGTTAATTTTGACAAAACTTGTTTCCATAATGTTCTATTGATTCTCATCTCCATATGATTTAATGAGATGTCAAATTGGGATTTCAATGACTTAATTGGGCAAATTAAAAAAATAGGCATATTCCATGATATCATATTTACATAAAATCCATATAGTAAGTAACGTAATATCCCACGCCACTTTACATATTGTCTTTTGCACCACTTAGAAGACAAGTTTTAAACACTTTTCACAACCTACACTTTTCATGTTTTTATTACATTATATATGCTATTGCAAACTCCATGATTCATGCCATCAACCCACTTTTCGTCATCGAGTATATGCATGTTTAGGACACGTATACCACTTACATTATTCATATTCATTATCGCATAAGTCATTTATGTATGTCACATTTGCTATGTTAGACATTAGATCCCTTCACCATATAGATTAAAAATCATAAGCATGTCATTGTACTTAGGTTGGGAATCATGTTTCTCATCCTCTTACCACCCATTCTACACATAGTCTAAATGTCATTCATTTCATAAAGCATATGGTAATGTTAGTTCATTTAGGTCCGTAGTTTATTCCCGCATTCACATCCCTTGCATTGGCATGCTTAAATTAAATTGTTTTGCATAAAGAAAAGTCGTCAAAAACTATCAACATGTTGTTTCGTTAGCTTAGATCATTTCATCACAAAATAAGCATGTTCTTACATAAATAAAAGAGGATCCATTTTATGCTAGTTTAACATCATTATCCTCATGTTTTGCATTTTGTATTCATACCTTCATAAAAACTATCGTAATTTACTTATATTGATTGGCCTACTTAAATTAAAGAAGTTCATCGGCAACATATATAAAACTTCTCATCGAGAATCATCCTTATCAAATCCTTTAATATTTGATAAGAGGTCATATCGGGAGGAATATTCCAAAAAATAACAAAAACTTATCCCATCTTAATTTGAAAAATACTAAAAAGAGTTCATAATGGAGGAAAAATATTTCAAAATAAATAAAACATTCGGACTTAAACTAATTGGACATAAGATACCACTTTTGGATGACGTCTTGGAATGCCCAACACATTCCCGAGCGTAACCGACCCCCGAATTTTTTTAAATGAATATTTGGTTTGACCGTATATTTGGATTCAAATTTTCCTAGGCCTTTTAAATTCTTTTTTTCAAATTTCGGTGACCTAACACACCAATTAAATCTAACTCTAAGTGGCAACTCCTTATTTTAAAATAGCCTAAGTATCTTTATTAGAAAATCAAGATTTAAAACAAATAAAAAACTTCTCTTTACACTTTACTATCTCATATTCTTTGACCTTTTGAAAAAACGGGGTGCATCAGCAGACGACTCCACTGGGGACAAAGAAACTAGCCTTAAATGTCCCAATAAGTCTAAATAATCCAAGTCCAAATCTAAAATTAAAAAATAAAATGTTTCATATAAAAATCAATCAATCAATCAAATTGAAAAT
Organism: Eucommia ulmoides; assembly: GCA_016647705.1. Taxonomy (NCBI): domain Eukaryota; kingdom Viridiplantae; phylum Streptophyta; class Magnoliopsida; order Garryales; family Eucommiaceae; genus Eucommia; species Eucommia ulmoides. The sequence continues at coordinate 36,908,550 of CM028331.1, forward strand.
TCAGTTAAATAAATATGCTACACATATTAAATTCCACTTAAATTTATTTGCAATTAGTGGACATTCAATAAAATAAATCGAATTTTATGTCACACTTTAAATCTTTTAAAATCAAAGGGATAAAGACGAAAATGATAAATTTGTGTGGGAATTTTCCGTTCAACCAAATAAAGGATTTTATCTAAAACTAACTAAATAAACAACATTAGTTATTATGTCAAAAATCACACAAACAAAAAAATTTGAAATTCAATTCTAGCATCTAAAAAGTAATATTCCAGGCTCCCTTATTCCAAGAAATTAAGACAAATCAATCTATTCAAAGCAACATAAGGAGATGAGAAATAACTGAATGAACAAAAAGTATGATTCATAAAAAAAAAAAAAAAAAAAATTACCAAACCTAGAACAATAATGCTTAGATGTAGAATAATATAGCATACATCTGAAAAATAATGGACAAATAAAACCAAATCTAGTTCAAAAATAGCTAGATTTAGAGTTGGGGGGAGAATTTATATTAGTCTTGCGTAAATTCACAAATCTGGAGATGGTGGAGACAGAAATGATAGTGCCATTGTGGAGGCAAATTTGGTGGGGCGTGACTTCTAGTTGCAGTTGAGGCAGATCTAGTGGCGGAGTCATTGGCGGTGGTAGAGGTAGATCTGATGGCAATGGCAAAAGCGAATGAGGCATATCCGACAATGAGAAGAGGTGTGGCGCAGAAAGAGAACAAACTAAAAGGATGAAAGAAGTTTTGATTTAGGTTTTCATATTCATAGGTAAGTTTGACAGTAAAAATTAGAGATTTTTATTATTTAATCCTTCAAAGTAATGGAAACTATTAAAAGTATCCCCAACTGCCAAAAATAATATTTTGGTCCTCAAAGATTTTTCGGAAAACAGTCCATATTCTTTACCCAATGAGTTCCCCTAATTTACATAATATGTCAATCTAAAAATATGTAATCGTATATATAAAAATGAAAAAACCATTTATTACAGAAATCAAAATTGTGAAAATTTCCAATGTCAAAAAAATAGAAAAAAAAAATATATCACTTTACTTACACTTTTCATTTTGATATACATATTTTATATTTTTTAAACAAAATATATAAAAAAATTAATATTCAAAATACAACAATGTGAATGTTTATATATAAGCAACAACAATGTCAACGTTCATATATATTGTTGTATGACTTATTATTTTCGAAGTGGTGTGAACATCCACATTAGTAGAGATGATATTGTGAATATTCACACTAACAAATGTTTATTACGTCTTGTACTTTAAAATTGTTGTTTCAAAAGTGATATGAACATTCATACTAGCATAAATAGCATTATGAATGTTCGCATTGCTAATATTTACACAACCAATATTTACAACAATGTGATATCTTTGATAGCACTACAATGTTGTGAATGGTCCCAATATTACAAAAACAGAAACTCGCAATGCACTATATTTAATAGGTTATCAGTGTGAACATTTACATTTCTGTGACCTGATGTGAATGTTCAGACTATTTTGAAAAAATAAAATCGAATCAAATTTAATAGGGATTACTAGTGTAAACATTCATATTACTGTTTGAATAATAGTGAATATTCAGGTGGAAAAATATAATTTATAGGGATTTTTAATAAAATCCCTTTAGTAAATGTGAACCCTAACCCGAGACTCATATATGCGGTGGTGTCCCATTTACAACGATCTTTTGTCCGGTGTCGGTGGTCCATTTACAAGGTGTTCACAGTCGATCCTTGGCTCGTCGCTAGAATCGCAACCACCGTAGCCTTTGTCTATGGCATTCGTAGCACTCGCTGTCGATTTTGTAGCCGTCATAGCCTTCGTTCATAGTTGATCCTTCGTCTCGTCGATTTCAAATCTAACTAAGGCAGGGACAAATGGCATTCATCTTCAGATCTAGAATTACATGAAATCATCTATGGCATTTGCAGCCGGTTTCACAGCCATTGTAGCCTTCATTCTATGGCGTTCCTAGTCGTTGTCATTGATTTCATAACCGTCATAGCCTTTGTTCATAGCTGATCCTTTTCTCGTCAGTTTTAGATCTGATTAAGGTGGTGTCAAATGGTGTTCATCTTTAGATCTGGAATTACATGACTCTCTTCCTCACTATTGTGTCTTCCATTTTTTAGGTGTTCAATAGAAAGAGATAAAAAGATCGTGAGAAAACAAAAATATTAACCATCATTTCTATTTCAATCCATGAAATACGCAAGGATATGGATGTTCATTTTATGCATTTATGCAACTGTCGAGCACTATTTTCACAAAACATTGTACAAAATGAGGTTCTCTTAACATGACTTTTTAATTGGATAAATAACTATAGTAACTCTTAAAATAGGTTTAAAGAATAAAAACCTCTCAAAAAATATTAGTAAGTCTTTAACGAATAAAATTTATTTAATCATAATTTTATTATATTCTCTTAATATAATAGTCCTTATAAAGTTGTGGGAATTATCCAAAAATTTATTAAAATACCAAAAATATAATTTTTAAAAAATCAACATAAAAATTATAATTGAATTATGTAAAAAGCTATCTAAATTATTTTCACTAAATGAGAATTTAATATTAGAAATTTACTCAATGCTTGAAATAATTGGAAAAAAAATAAATAATGGATCTCAGTATCCATTACTAATTTATTTTTATATCCATGTAGTCATTTAAGTTTAAAAAAAAATTCAATTGATATATGATAATTATTTGTTATACAATATCATTTATATATCTCATTCATTATATTGTTGTTGACATTATTGCTGTAGAACAATATTTGTATCCCTAATTTATTATGTTGCTATTAATATTATTGTTGGGCAGTAACATTTGTACTCCCTATTTATTATACGAAATCTTGTTGAGAGATTTCAAGATTTAAAAAATCATTTTCTAAGAACCATTTCATATGTTAAAAAATCACTTTTACAAGATCCAGCATTGTGATGGTTTTATAGAATGAAACATTTTACTAAATTTACCTTATTATATTACTATTAATGTAATAAGAGAATATATATTTTGATTTATCTTAAATAATAAATATATAAATGGTATTTTTTAAATATGATTTTGTAATTAGTGGTCTATTTTAATTTTAATAGTAAAAATGGGTGTTTTTCTAATTTTTTAATTTTTTAAAAAAAATTAATTGAAAATGTCAACACATAAAAATCATATCCGACACCTCAAACAGACCTCCAGACACCCCTACTACTCTACTCCTCTCAAAATCTCGTTTCTCGGGCCAAACCATTCACGAATATCAAGGAATTTTCTGCTTTTACATGCATTTCCCATTCTACCCCTTTTTACACTTTTCACCCCATTATTTTCATTAACTGTCCTTTTCTCGCCACTTTTTAACTTTTTCCCTTGATTAATACTAGCCAGAGCCCTCTCTTCTTTGCACTTCTTCAAGAGAGAAGGAAGAGCGAGAGAGAGAGAGAGAGAGAGAGAGAGAGAGCGCGCGCGCGCTTCAGAAGCGCTCTTGCACCGACCGATTGTCATCTCAAGCGCAGCCCTCCGTCCAATTGCATCGAAATAGAGAACAGAATCGATGTGAGCGCATAATCTCTTGCATAATTATCCAATTTATGCATTGATTTATATGGATAAAGGAGTAATATTTATTATATTCCTTTTTTTAGATCATTGCTTTGAATGTAATCAATCTGATCTTCAACGTTCTTACGGACATCATACAAATGCCGGGATTTCATTTTTCGCGTACTGAGTAGAGTTTGGGCACTTTTTGATTTTTATTTGTTTAAAGGAGCTAGGGTTCATATATCTATGCAGAAATTATTATAATATTTGTTTCATTATATAATTTAATTGAATTTTTAAACGCGGTGTTATCTGGTAAACGTGACCGGGTACAATGGGTGTGGATTGGGATCGATGTTGGATCTACTGTTTTTCAATTTTCTATTTCCGCCATTGATACTGTAAATTTTTGTTGTTTCAATTTATATTATACTTAATTCGATACTGATCTTGGTTGTTGTGTTCTTTCCTTTTTTTTAATCCATGTTAGGTTCTATATTTATGTTGGAAGGCATTTATCACATTGCCTAGGGCTTAAGAATTTGCTTTCTTGAGGTGGAATTTCCATGGGTTAAACTCAAGGAATCATGGGTAGCTTCAGTGATGCAGAAGAAGAATATCGATTCTTCGACGCGAACGAGAGCATAGCTTCTTCAATATCTGATTTGGGTTCCGATATCCCGGAGTGCAGCTCCACAATTAACCATGGTGTTTCCACTAGTTTCCCTTACGATATGTGGATTAGGAGCCCTAGAAGCGTTCAAGAGCGGCGGAGTAGATTCTTCAGCTGGATGGAATCGACAGTGGATATCGCTGGAGGAGGAGAATTCAACAGAGTTATGGAGTGTAGTGGGGCTGTCTTGAGAGCCCTAAACGTAGAAGATGAGTTCTCTTCGAGTCGATTATCTGTCTCGAGTTGCTCCAGCCATGGCTGTAATTCTTTGAGATCAAATTCGAAAGAGAATTTCGAATTCAGGAACGGGAATTCAGGTACTGGAGATTTACAGAGCTATGCTTCACCACCTTCTTCTTCAATTCAACTTGCGCATAGAAAAATTGGGCCTGATAACAATATGGTGAGGACGATGAGTAGAATGAAGAACAGGTGGTTGAGTAGATTAAAATCCATGACTTGTATTGTGGATGGAGAAGGGGATAAAGGTGATGATTTGAGATTGAGAACGAATGGGTCGAACCCGATTCGGGGTTTAAAGGCTCAGAGAGTTAGGGCTCGACATTGCAATAAACAATCGAAGGAGCTCTCGGCACTGTTCATAGGACAAGATTTTCAGGCACACAACGGTTCGATTTTGACTATGAAATTCAGTGCTGATGGCCGATTCCTTGCTAGTGCAGGGGAAGATGGGGTTGTTCGTGTTTGGCAAGTGGTGGAAGATGAGAGATCGAACGAAGTTGATATTCCAGATATAGATCCTTCATGTGTATACTTCACGGTGAATCGTCTTTCTGAATTGGCACCTCTGGTTTCGGAGGGAGAGAAAATGAGTAAATCGAAGAGCCTTAAGAAAACAGAGGACTCTGCTTGTGTCATTTTTCCTCCTAAGGTCTTCCGGATCTTGGAAAAACCACTGCACGAGTTCCATGGACATGGCGGAGAGATCTTGGATCTTTCATGGTCGAGAAGTCATGTAAGTTCATTTTTTTCTTTTAAGCCTTGATTTAGCTCAGAACTTTCGAGGAAATTTAGGGTTCTCTTTTTCATCAATTATTATTTTTTTTCATGTTGGAAAAATTATTTATTTATTTTTGTGCCTTTTGTTTTTGGTGCAGTTTCTGCTTTCGTGTTCAGTTGATAAAACTGTTCGGTTGTGGCAAGTAGGATGCGACCAATGCGTGAGAGTATTTGCACATAGTAATTATGGTGCGTCCTCTCTATCATGTGTTTTTTTCTCATAGATATTTGGCGTTTGGTTAGTCTTTATGTTTCTGTTCCCATAAAACTTGTAACATAGAGAGAAACTCTTCTATTTTGTACCCAGATTCTAAGAACAAATTTTAGAATCAAAACTGTGTTTTTTTTTTGTTTTTCTGTTTCTGGGAATAGAAACGAAAACCGGAAAAAGAAACACTAATCAAACACCTCCTCCTTTATTATTGGAGATTATCTCTTCTATTAATTGTATAATAGTGCATTATTTTTTTTCTGTTTTTTTGTTAATTCAGTGACCTGTGTTCAAGTTAACCCTATGGATGAGAATTATTTCATCAGCGGTTCAATAGATGGGAAAGTTCGAATTTGGGCAATCGATAATTGTCAAGTTGTTGATTGGACTGATATAAGAGATATAGTCACCGCTCTTTCTTATCGCCCTGATGGGCAGGTTTGGTGATTCTCTTTTTTCCTTTTTTATTATTATTTTTAATTTGTTTTAGGATTAGGGTTTTGCTTTAGATATTCATGAGTTGCTGATATATTATCTCTCTGTTTGTTATATAGGGTGGAATTATTGGCTCATTGACGGGCAATTGCCGTTCTTTCAGTGTGACGGGTAAACTCCTTTGCCTCTCCTTTTCTGTTAATTAATTGCATATTGTTGGTGTTTCTATTTCTTTTCTTCTTTTGCTGTTGTTCTCAGAAAACTTGGAACAAAAGCAGAAAAATAGAATTTTTATTTTATTTTTTTTTGTTTCCCCTCTGATCCCAAATTTTTAGAACAATGTTTTTAGAGCAGAACGGAAACATATTGCTTTGTTCTGTTTTCTGTTTCTCTTCCAAGGTTTTGGGTGTAATGTACCTTAGTTATCAACCCTTTCTAACTTTGCATAAAGTAAAATAGGAAGCATGAAGTTCCATGGCTATGAATTACACCGATTTTGAGTGTGTGTTTATTTTCAACCACCTACGGTGGCATTTTTTGCTATTCTATTTATGTTTTTTTCCCCTCTTGCTAGAAAACTAGGTTCTGAAACAAAAATATGGGGAAAAAATCAGTTTACTATATGCTCCCATTGATATGTTCTGAAAATATGGAACAAAGCTGAACTTGATTTGTTTGTTCCCTTATTTCTGTTTTTGTTCCAGCTTTTCTGTGAACAGAAACAAAGAAACATAGAAACTGAAACAATAAAAGAATGCCACCTATGATTATGAGAATGAACGGAACTGCTATTTTTTGCAATCAATTTTACTTGTACGAAACCAACTTTGGGATAGTATTTTGGTAAACCAATACTCTGTTTTGTATGGATCACAGATAATCAGTTCCAATTGGAGTCTCTAATTTGCTTGAACAACAAGAAGAAGTCGCCTAGCAAAAGGATAACTGGATTTCAGGTTCGCATATTTTTATCCCTTTTGTTTCTCGAAGAAGAATTGGGATCGATTTTTTTTTTTTAACATATTTTAATTTTTTTTAATTTTTTTGCAGTTCTTCCCGCAAGATCCAAGCAAAGTAATGGTGACTTGCGCCGATTCACATATCAGAATTCTTCAGGGGACTGATATGGTTGGCAAATACAGAGGTATGTATTTATGCCCATTCTTTAGGTTTTATTTCCTATATAGATAGCCTATTTGATGGCCACTTTTTTCGAATTGTTAACCAAACAGACCATTACAGCTTTTAAATCAACTCTCTTTAGGTTCACGAAATTCAGGAAACCAAATCTCAGCGTCTCTCTCCCCAGACGGTAAGCACATTGTCTCGGCATGTGAAGATTCGAACGTGTACGTATGGAACTGCATGGGCCCGGAAGAATCATCTCTCCCTCACCCAAAAACCAATAGGTCATTTGAATCCTTTTCAACTGATGCCTCTGTTGCAATTCCTTGGTCGGGCTTGAAGACCGACGAATCTTCGCCATTACCTTTCTCTTCATCCTCTTCCTGTTTCTCCTTAGACCAAGAGTTCTTTCTCGAGTCCATCCCAAAGGGGTCCGCAACTTGGCCCGAAGAAAAGCTTCCCAGGCCCAGGCCCGTGGGGTCTGCGCTGCGTAAATCTCAGTATAAGTTCTTCAAAACTTCTTGTCAGAGCTCATCAAGTTCTCATTGGTGGGGCCTAGTTATAGTCACGGCAGGATGGGATGGACGGATCAGATCATTTCACAATTATGGATTGCCTGTCAACCGTTGATGTGATGTTACTATGGATTAACCTTATCAGCAATTCTGGGGTAACCTTTTGATCTTGGGATTCTTTGATTTTGTTTTCATATGAGAAAATGAATATGAAGAGGGCCGGGCTGGGCCCTCAGAGATTATGCTTTATGCTCATGGGCCCCGACAAGGTGGAGATGGAGCAATCGGTGGCTGTGATTCGATCTGGGAAAATGAGTGGGGAAACCTCAACCTTTTTGTTGTCTGAATGATTGAGGAGTTTGTCCCCCATTTTGGTTTATAACAGATGGGTATCAATGCAATGCCGGTGCCGAGCCGGGCCGGGCTGGGCCCACAGTGTTCTAAATTTTGGGCTTCATCGCGGTTTTTTGGAGGTGATTAGCGAAGCTTAATACTAACTCAACTGTCCATTAACTTAATTTTGTTTTCGTTAACAAAAAATTCATAGGTAGATTTTTTAATGACCTGAATTAGTAGAGGTGGTGGTTTAGCAAATATAATTTAAATGTAATGCCAATTTGTGTACAGAATGTTCCCACTGAGAGGTGTTTTATGATGTAAATGTTTGCAGCCTGATGTTGAAGAAAATAAAAGAAATTAATACATGCAAATAAGCTGTCTTTGTTTGGACAATTTTTTTTTTTGTTTTTTGGGTGATTTTTTTCTAGTAAACGTTTCCGTTTTTAGTTTCTACAATGACTTTTAACCTTCTATGGTGGTTTTCCAAGTTTGTGTAGATTGTGTTTTTGGTGAAGTCTTTGTTTGGAAATCAATCATGAATCAAATTTCTCCCAATTTTGTGGTGAAATAATCAATGTTTGTATGTCTAATCCTAGCTTGCAAGTATTATCTTATTTTTGTCTTGAAATAAATTTCCCCAATTTTGAGCACTTTGGTTTAGATAATTGATGGACGGAAATCGTAATTTGGATGACAATATTCCTATCAATTCTAAACTCTCACCAAAATCCAGTGAAAATAAGACGTCATTTGTTTGGGACCATTCCACAAAATTGAACAGCATGCAACTATTGCTCTAAAGATCATGTGATGCGAGAAAAAATGAAACTAAGATTAGTTCACCTAACATCAAGATGTAACAAATATCAGTTTAGGGTAAGTCTAAGAAACAAACAATTTTTGGATTTAAACCAAAATAGGATTGCAATGAGGATGGAAGTGGTAGTGATCAGTTTATATGGTGGACTTTTAGTGTAGATTCTTGTAGACAGGCACTCCCTAAAATGGTAATAATTGATGAATTACCATTTAGGTTTGTTGAAAATACTAGGAACCCAATGCATGTTGTTCAACTTATGTGAGTGAACATTCCTTGTTGCACTACGGTTGCTAGAGATTGTTGAGAACTTTATTCAAATAAGAAGAACAAGTTGAAGTATTTTTTGAAGGGACAAAGAGTTTGCTCAACAACCGATACATAGACGTCTTTGCAAAATTTAAATTACATGTGTCTTACAGCATACTTCATTGATAATTAAAAAAAAAAAGTAATTTTTGTTTAGTTTCAATTCATAAAGGCGAAACTTTTGGTAAGCCAATTGAAACTTGTTTACTTGAGTGGAGAATTGAAAAGTTTCTTATTCTAATGGTCGATAATGTAAGTTCTAACAATGGTATCATTAATTTCTTCAAGAGGAAGACTAAAAATAGGAAGGGTTGTATTGGAACATGAATTTCTAAATATGAGATGTTGTGCGCACATTCTTAATCTTATTATTTGTGAGAGTTTAAAATAAACGGATGACTCCATCCTCAAAATAAGAAATGCAGTGAGGTATGTGGGATCATCCGCATTTAGGATGGAAATTCTCAAGTAGTGTGCCGAAAAAGAAGATGTCAATTGTAAGGGTCAAGTTTGTCTTGATGTGCCAACTAGATGGAATGCCACTTATTTCATGTTGAAGAGGGAAAATGTCAAAAAGCTTTTGAACAATTGGAGGAGGATGGTCCACATTTTGATACCATGTATAGAGTTGAAGATGGTGATGAAGAAGATGACGTAGATGAACGGATTGTGAGACGAAAAAAAAGCTAGAAAGGTTTTGGGTCCATCGAGTAATGGTGATTGGGAAAAAGTTAAGTAGTTTGTAAGATTCCTTAAATTAATTTACAATACAACTTTATGTTTTTCCGGTTCATTATTTGTTACGTCTAATAATTTCTTCATGGTGCTTATGCTAATCTAAAATACAACAAGTAAGTTGGGAACAAACTCCGATACATTTTTACAGTTGATGGCAAGTGGAATAAAGAAAAAAATTAACGAATATTGGGGAATGCACAAAAAGTAAATATGTTGCTTGTGGCGGTTGTTCTTGATCCCCTATACTAGTTAAAGTATGTTGATTGGTGCATTGGACAACGTTATGATATTTTGATAGTGCTTGAGGCTCTCAATTGAAAGGATGTTTGAATCATTTATATGATTGGTATTTTGAAAATGTGATATCAAATTTGAGTGAATCTTAATACACAAGTGAACCCTCGAATCTAATGATTTGGATGCTGAAGAGGAGGATGCACATACGTTATTCTCCGCCCCAATTTCAAAAGAACCTAAAGGAAGAGGGTAATGTGAGTAACAAATCGGAGATGGAAAAGTTTTTGTCTGATTTTTGTTAGAAGGAAAGTGAAAATTATGATATATTAGGATGGCGGAAGACGAACATGACAAATTATCCGATTCTCTCCCAAGTCGCGAGGGATGTGTTAGTCATTCCGGTATCTACTGTTGCATCAGAATTTGCTTTAAGCATCGATGAACACCTTTTTGATCCTTTTCGAAGCTCATAGTTAACGAAGATAATGGAAGCCTTATTTTGCATTCAAAATTAGTTGCGGTCGTCAACTCCCGTCAATCTTCAAGATACAATGGAAGAAGTTGAATAGCTTGAACCTATTGACGTTGAGGAAGGTAATAAAAAATAGATATTTTATTTGTTTAACAATTCATAATTTCTTTGTTAACGCATCGATTTCTCCTCTCTCTCTTTTTTTTGGATTTGGTTTGTATTGTAGAACTTGGGCTGAATTGAAAATTGAATAATTCACTCATTCAAACCAATAATTTGAACTTGGGCCGAACAGATAAGGCTCAAAAATTTCAAGCACAAACCAAAGCCAACCTGAAAACCCAAATCGCACGGTTCGATTTTTTCCCACACTTAAACCAAACCGATCGGTTTTGGTTTCAACCATGCCAACCTGAGAACTTTGGTTTTGTCACCGTTTTTTTCCCGAACCGAACTACACACACCCCTAATATTATTTCTGATTTCATTTGAAAGCATGAATTGATAAATTAAGAATATTGTATACAAATAGGGATGCCTAAAAAAACCGAACCAACGAGTAACCGAGAGAAATTGAACCGAATGGTCCGGATTGAAACCGACTAAATGATTTTGGTCTAGGTTCTAGTTTTAAATTTAGCAACCGAAGTGGTTTTAGTTTTGGGATAATAACCGCTTAACCGATCCGTGTAACCGACCCATGAGCCTAACCGTATAACCAAATATACACACACACACACATAAATAAGAAATTTATAATTTAATCCCTATATTTTTTTTATTTTTTTATAAGTTAACCCCTTACCCACTAATTCTAATATAAATATATGGTTATAGGTAGGGTTCTCAAATCTCACTTCTCATTTTCTTCTTCAGAATCAATCAATTGATTTTGCAGGATTAAAAATTAATTGTATGAGAATGATTTGGAAACTGTTGTTATATTTTAATTATGTTTTTTTTCATATATAAGAAACAATGGTCTGCGGTTTTGTAGTTTTGGTTTTGATTTTGTTTTTGTATAAAATTTAAAAATCTTAAACGGTTTCGCGGTTTTATGGTTTTGGTTTTGGATAAAATTAAATGATTTGATTTTAAACCATTTAAAAGAAACCGACGGTTTTTATTTTGGTTTTATATATGTTTTATGGTTTTGATTTTTGTTTTGTATAAAATCGAATCGAACCCGGACCGCGGGCATCCCTATATACAAAGAAAAAATTTCATCAATTTTTTCTAAATTTTTAGAATCATCGTAGTGGAAGTTTACATTCATTTGAAAACATATCTTAATACCTCAATTGTTGATTATTGAGTTTAAAATTTTGGGTGATAAACTAATATTTTCTATTGATATTTTTATTGTAAAGTTCATTAATCTCTTTATTTTTTTGCTTAAATATTAAAATTAATATTTTTTTTCGTCTAACACAAATTATACACTAGTATATACATAAAAAACAATATTATAATCAAACGTTCTTGTTTGCTTTTGTGCTCATAAAATATAGAACAATTTAAGAAAAATTATCATTATCATACACATTTCAATTCCCAAATGCCCAATATCATCAAGAACAAAAGCATATTTCCCATCCCCAAAATTGAGAGTAAAAAATAGTTGACCAAACGTGGCACTGTAACTCTCAGTAAAAGAAAGTTACTGACAAAAGCAGTCATGCGAAAAAAGGTTAAATGTTATGTTGATCAACCTATATCCATATTCAGTCCTTTGAAATAGTCTTCTTTTTTTTCTTTTCTTTTTTATTATATTTTTTTATTTTATGCTAAAATATATCCAGACTAATTTACACACACCTCAACTAATCATCTCACTAGACAATCTTAAGGACATACTCTCCCATATCGGTCTGGTGCATCAAAATTAAATTTAATTTTCGAAATGCTCCACAACGTCGAACCCTGGTTGACAATATACAATATAATAAACGGTATATTTACCATCATAGATAGAATATCAGATAGACCTTGATCCATACATAGATTTGGATAAAAATCCAATCCATTCACAGCCCAAATTTGTACAAAGTTGGCATTTGCTGTAATAATAGAGAATTCCATTTTTAGCAAACACCTGCCTCCAATTTTGAGCAAAGAGGACTTCATAAAAAAAAAAAAAAATTGGAAAAAAAAATTGGAAAAAAAAAAAGAGAGAGAGTAATATAACAGCTTATTTTCAGTCTCCACCATAGCAGAATTTACGATCCTGAAAAAACCAAATAAAAAATAAAAAATAAAGTTCAATTAAATAGATTGAGAATAGAGGTCATAATTGCCTGCAACACAAATAACAGTTATCAGCGTTCAAGATAGCGTTTGGTTAGTGTTCCTGTTTCCGTTCTGACAAAAAAAAAATGGTTCTGTTCTGTTTCCAGATTTTAAGAAATGATTTGTGAGATGGGAACAAATGCATTTTTCATCTTTCTTGTTTTTCTGTACAAAAATACTAAACAAACGCCACCTTACACAACAAATATCTCCAACGAAATTGAATTTGATTCGGAAACAATTTCCTGTTCAAGGGGGAGTAAGATGAGAGTCGAAGAGAAACAATTTCCTTATGCTTCCGTTCCAAATTTTCTGGGAAAAAAAAAAAGGAACAGAAACACTCAACCCAAATATTAGCCTTTAAATGAAGTACATCTACACAACCAAAATTTCACAAGATTAAAAGGGTTAAAATGAAGAAACCTACAATCAGCTAAAATTCAGAATCCAATACGAGGGAAAGAATTGAAGGAAATTCATGAACTGACAAAAGCAAATGAATGTTCATCAAATACAAACAATTTCCCAAATCTCAACATCATCTAAATTGGGAAAAATAAACATCATCATCAACGATATATTCACATCCAACTCAAAGTCTAGAGAAAAATGTAAAATCCAATTGGGAACAAAGACCTTCAATAAAAAGTGGGCCTTTCTTTGGACAAGATTTGAACAATAAAACATTAAAAAACTAGGATGCTGTTCTATACCACTTTTTTTTTTTTTTAAATACTTTTTGCTTTTAAACAAAAAATATAAAAAGGAATAATTTTTTGAAGTACTTCTGAGAAAAGGAATGAAAAATGGTTTTTTTTTTTTATATTTTATTTTCATATTTTAAGAGATCGACAAAATCGGACCTCTCTATTTAAATCCTCTCTACAAATTATGAAATTCTTTTGGCTGAAGAAATATTATACCGGATAAAAGCAAGATATTATTTTTGCACTGTCAAACATTATATTCTTTCCGCACCATCAAACATCTTTTTGATTTTTTGTTATTTTGCTTTCATTTTAAGTAAAGTATTTTTTGATAGATGAACTTTATTATAAAATAATTAAACATTACCAAACACTGCCTAGTTTTTTTTTGTTTTTTTTGTCCCACCAGGCATATAGACAAAACTACACAAGTAAAGACCCTTCTTTGAAATGAAAAATCGTTCAAAATAAATAAATCTGCAAAATTACAAATTCTATGTCGATCATATATACCGATACTAAGATACTAAGATACGAGATCAAATCACAAAGTCTTGGCTAGGAAATCTAGTCCTGCATCGTGCATGCATAATATTCTTTAAGGCTAATGTAACATAATAAAACGCAAGCATTTTGCAGCCTCAACAAATATATGAGTTCCATTTCATCAAACAATAGATTAAAAATCCAATCTTGAAATATTGAGACGCTGAATCCATTGTGAGACGAGCCTTGAAGAAGAAATTTGTTTCCATAATCCGCACATATTATTTAGGCTAGATAAAACCAAAAAATGGCAAACTAAACACAAGAACTAGCAGTTTAAATCAACACAAGTAATCGTAATACCAAATCAGCAACTACAATTTCTCTTTCTTTTGTTTATCAACAGAGTTTTATGAGAAACAATATAATACAAAAGAAAACATAGAAATAAACATCACGCATCGAATAGGAGACAGAATCATATAGCAGATCAGTAATCATTATGTTCACATTGAAAGATTTACCGATAACAACTGGCGGATCGATCGATTCAGACGGGGAGTTTATCGACGGAGGTAGGGTTATTGTTGGAGACAGAGGTCGTGGTATCTACATTTTCCTGGAGGTTAGTGAGCATGAGAGGGCGATCTTTGGCTTCTTCTTCGTCCTCGTCGTCGGTGTCGACGGTGTTGAGGTGGACGCACGAGCAGCGTTCCAGCGACGCGAAGAATGCGGAGGCCACGCTCGTTCCGACCCAATTCGCTAAGCGGTCGAGCTTCTCGCACGGTGCGATGCTCGAATTCTCCATCTCTGTGGATTAATTGCGGAGGACTGGAGCGATCGTTGATTCGTTTTTAGAGAGAAAAAGCAAGCCCTAGGAGAGAGATAAGCTTGGGATTAACGATGACAGTATCGATCTGGATAGCGAAATAAAGCTCGTATTTTGATGGATGCTTCTAAATAAGCCTTCAAAATAAAAATAAAAATAAAAACTGAGACGACATATAACCAAGATAAATTGAACCGAATAGTCTGAATTGAAATCGACTAAATAATTTTAGTTTTTGTTTTACTTTTAGATTTAGAAACCGAAGCGATTTTAATTTTGATTTTGGGATAATAATCGCATAACCGAACTGTGAGCCGAACCATATAACCAATATATATAGTATTTATAGTTTTATCTATATTTTTATTTATTTACACTTTTAACCTTTTTAGTTTACATTTTAGTTGATTTTTAGTTTATATTGAAAACTGTTTTCATGTAGTTGGTTTCACAAACGCTATGATTTTGAAAAAGATTTTTATGTAGTTGGTTTTACTATTGGTTGTTAGTTATTTTAAAGAGTGTATGATTTGGAGAATGTTTAGAATTAATAGTGAATTGTAGTTTGTGGTTGTGGTTTTGATTTTGTTTTTTCATAAAATTTTAAAATCTTAAACGGTTTCATGATTTTGCGGCTTTGGTTTTGATTTTGGCTAAAATTAAACGATCCGGTTTTAAAATCATTTAAAAAAACCAGTAGTTTTGATTTTGGTTTTACATATCTTAAATGATTTTAGTTTTGATTTTGGTTTTGATTTTACATGAAACAAAGCCGAACCCGGACCGTTGACATTCCTTTTCAAAATGGCTAACAGTGCCAAATAAAAAGGTTAATTGCATCATTTGCCCCTATAACTTCAAGGGATTTTTGTAAAAAAATCACAAACCTAATATTTTTGTTTATCCAGTCCACACTCGGCAATAATTTTTTAGATGATCAAACTTATTGTACTACATAAAAGTTATTGTGATTTTTTCATGTAAAAAATTATAGTAACTTTTATCGCATGCAACAATTTTGGATTTTTAATAAAATTATTGAGTTTCTCAAAATGGATTGTATGAATAATAAGTTGCAAAATTTGGATTTATGGTTAAAAAAAAAAAAAAAAAAACACTCATAATTTTAAGTTTGTGTCAATTTAATCTTTGAGGTGGTGTTTTTTTTTTTTGGGTACAAACATATAAAGATTATTATTGGCCCAAACAACTAATCAATGGGGGATTGACTTGCGTAGCTTAAAAATTAGTGATTACCAAGCAATCCCAAAAGGTATCAAAACTATCAGTTAAACTCGTAAAAAAAATTGTGAACCAAGCAGTCTTTATGGTATTTTCGCAACTAAAATGCCTCTATTTAATACGTCACTTCATAACATCATGTAATCAACCCCCTTAATGTGAAACTAATTTAGGTAACATAAGATAATAAAAGGTGGAACGAAAATGCTTGTTTTAATCTCAGTCCGAACGTGGAAAAATAAAATTTTTACACATCAATTATGTGCGAATAATTCTCTTTAAAATGAGATACCAATCACATTTTTTGGAACTCTTTAACGTAATGAATATGAATGTTGTATGTAACATTTATTATTTAGACCATGTAACATGTACTTACGATCGTCTCTCTTTAAAATGTTAGTGTGTTAAATGTGATATCTTAACAGATTGTTGAATCATATTTTATGTTGTTGAATCATATATCATGTAAATATTACATGTAACACCTTATAGTGTATGTGACACTAATGTTGAATGTAATATTCGGTATTTGATATTAATTTATTTATTTATTTTTAGTTCTAAATTAGGATACATGTGGATGTTATATATAATATTAATTGTGATGTTATTTTGTGTGTCCCGTGATTGTTGAATATAATATCCAATGTATAAAAAAACTAAAAAATCTGAAAGTACCATTTTGAATGTAATATAAAAGTAAAAATTGAAACTAATGAAAAAAAAAATAGTGAATTTTATATCTTTTTGAAGATCTTATTTAGACGAATCTGAATATATAATTAAATTGTGAAAAAAAATGTGTACAACAATAGCTATTTTGGTTTTAATAAAATAATTTTATTAAATACGGAAACTCTCAATCCCTATTATTTTTCAAGGAAATCAAATAAAATAATTTTGTTAAATATGAAAACTTCCAATCCCCGTAGATCTAATGAGGGAAAATTTGTTAATGGAAAATATGCGGATTTGAATTTGAGGTCTGCACCGTGCATGTAAAATGTGTTCTCGGAGTTCTTGGTTTATTATCAAATTAGTGGAATTAGCTGGTAATTTGGTGTCTAATTTAGGTCCTCCAGGTAATTTTTCCTAAAAATTAGTCTAATTGAAGTGAATATTTTCAAATTATTATCCAAATTTAGACAACTTAGATTATCAACGGAAACTTTTAAAGCGCACACTTAAGTAATCACACAAACAAGCGACAACACACAAATATGAGGAATATAGAAAGTGACTTACAGAATTTTATAGTAGTTCGACAAACTAATATTGTTTGTGTCTATTCCCCCAAGCTCTCGCGAAGAGTTCAGTCCACTAAATTCAAATTCTCTTCCCAGGTGAAAATGAAGCCCTTTACACCTGTTTGGGTGAATTACCCTTATGCTCAAACTAAAACACTCTCACTTGAATTTTATACACTTTAGTTCAAACTACGATTCCTCACAAATAAATTCTTTTTTCACAAGAGATTATGCCAATACTCATAAATATCAAATAATATCAACTTAACTAATTATGATAAAAGTATTTTAACATGATATAGATATGATCAAGTTTTAAGCATGTGTTAATTTATCGAACATAATATTCAGTGTCAACATGTAATCAAGTAATAAAGATAAGATCAAACAAATCGTTTAACTCAGTTAAATCAAATAAATATTATAACGCGAGTTTTGTCAACAATTTTTTGAATCACTATTATGGCAAATAATAAATTATTAATTTTAATCTGGTATGCCGATTATCAAATCCTTAAATCGGAAAGATAATAATCAATTTAAATCATGAGTTTCTTCAACCAATTTATTAGATGAATGATAAGAACTAAAAGATTCAGATAGATCTTACTTAAATGGTCAACGAACTAAAACAAACAAGATCAGTACTTTTCTTCAAGAAGATTTTATCCCTTCTCATAGGAATTAAGCTCATGTATTTCTTAAGCAAAGAGTATTTTCAGAATTGGTATGGGTAAAATTGGGCCTGCTCCACGTGCCTGCCACCTAGACCAAATTTGCCACGTCTCTAGCGCCACGTTAGCAACGGCCTGATGAGCCCGGTGAACAGGCAGCCCGAGCACCTACTCAGGTCAGTCAGTATCAAGCACTTGAATTGTCAAGCAAGAATCTCTTCAGCTATCACTGCAGAAGAACAAGTCAATACATATAGCCCGACCTGGACCTCAGTGCCCGGGCCGACCTGCCGCTCTAAACAGGCTTGGCCCATGGGCTTCTCCAACAACCAGCGAAGGGCCCAAGGCCCAGGCATATAGCCCTAATTCACCGTGTTTCTCACATGCCTGACTACTTAGCGCCAAACCGAAACTTAAGGCCCCAATCTTGCGGAACACTAATCATTGATCTGCCTATAAATAGAAGGCTTCATCAAAACATGTAGACAAGCGAATATATACAAAAATACACCCACCAGACTAAGGAAATATCTTTCCTCTAAACAAATTGCTTTCTTCCCCCTCGAGCTCTTACTCTCACGCCGGGAACACCCTAGCAAGTCTTGTGTGCAGGTGACAGGTTGGAGCTCATCCTGGACAACGGGTCAAAAAAAATACCTGTAGGATCGGAGCTTATACAACGGTCGGACAACACCCATCTAGCTCTGACCAGAGGCCCCTTAGGGACGAAGGTCATCTCCAGATCGGTTACAGCTCTCCAGTTCCAAGGGTGGCCAGACCATACTGTTGGTCACCTCGATTTCCGATATCAATAGTTTGGCATCGTTTCTGAGAAGTGCACGAATAACTTTCTCCGAATCATCAGCTACCTGGTTTGCTAAAGGTTGATGAACACAAGGTTTGGGACTCTTTACAATCAGGGACCCAGAACGCCGCAGTGAATAGCAACCCCATTGAAGACATGTCACGAGCACCAAGACTAGAAGCTAGGGCTACAGCCCGTCGTCCAGTCGAATGAGAAAATATCGATGTTGAGGGACGAAATTTCAATATTGAGGGACAATCATGTCCCCTAGTCCTAGCCTCCGATGTCTGCCAAGGCCAAACATCCGGGATCATCGACGTTGCCAGGCTAGACAACGTGGAACACTAGCTCGGTAAGTTCCAAGACTACTTTAACATCCTCTTTTCCTGCCTGCCACCGACCCCAGTTCAAGGGGGACCGGATCTCCATATCGCAGGGGAGAGGGCCCGTCGTCCACAAGAGTCCGATGATCGAGTGGTCGCCTCTCATGGATAGATGGCATGAGTTCGGCCTCAGGCCACTGACTGGGAAATAAGGGGGAGGGATCTCAACCTTTCCGTTGCCTCGAGTTCTCTGTCTCATTCGATGCGTGGGCGACGGTCCGAGAACAAACCGAGGTCGTCGTCAGCCTTGGAGTACAGTCGCAAGGATCAGTCCGAGCGTCAATCACATTAAGTTCGAGAGGTGGACTCCCACTCTCCACCACTAGCTCGAAGACGTAGAGCCCGGGCCGCCGCCAATCAGGTCGCTACTCTGGTAAAAGGAGAGGCCGCAATAGAACAATGCATAGCCGAGATGAAAACCACTCTTAATCAAATGCGTAGTGCCAGAGGAATAGCAGGGCTACACACTAGGGTCAGATCCCCTTTCATTGCTGAGATCGTGGACAAGCCCGTCCTGTATCGATTCCCCAATCCACCGGTAGCTCAGTACGATGGGACAACTTATCCCATAGATCATCTTTCCATCTACGTCTCTCACATGGATATGCATGCTGCCTCTAACACGGTGAGATACAAGTTTTTCTTGCTCGGTCTGGCAGGCCCTATACGGAAATGGTTCAACGACCTGTCACCGGCCTCAATCTTCATCTTTCTCCAGCTCGAGCAGTAATTCCTAGAGAGGTTTAGCCAATCTCGGCGTTGGCCCAAAACTGTTACTCACATCCTCGCTCTTAAGTAGGAAACAAATGAGAACTTGGGAGATTATGTCCATAGGTTCTGGATGGAATCCCTCGCCTGTGAAGGGGTGTCTGATGTCGTGGCCCTCGATACCTTTATTGACGGATTAAGGTACCGGAAACTCTCCTACGATCTAAGTTCAAGGCCAGCGTCGTGGCTTCGCAAGGCTTTGGATCTTGGCATTAGTTACTACAAAGTTGACCTCCTCGACCGAGTAAAAAATAAGAGAAAGAAACTCTTCAAGAAAAAGGATCGATCTGACGAAGGGACGAGCTAGGCTCAAGCATCCAGAAGACTCCAAGCAGAAGGACAGTTGGGGCCTCTACCCAATGATAGGAGGCCGCCCCCAGGCACCTGGTAGCACAGTTTCACACCCCTCACTGCCTCTGTCGCCACAATATTCGCCAAAAATATCGGGAAGTGAATCTTTCCACTTGTCTCTCCTTTGAGGGAAAAATCTTTGGCCAGGTCTGCCGATAAATACTGCGACTTCTACAAGAATCGTGGCCACACCACCAAGGATTGTTTCCTGCTGAGGAAATAGAGGCCCTCATCAAACAATGTTACCTCGACAATTATGTTTGCAGGGCAAGCGAAGACCGGAAAGGGGGTAATGACTATCGTGACATGCACAGGGGTCAGCAACGTAGAAAGAATGACAATCGAGCTCCACCCAGGAAAGATAACATCGGAAGTGATACCAACTAGAGAGTCGATGGCGAGATTAACGTCATACATGGGGGTTTGGGTCTCGGTGGCAAAACATCTTCTTTTTAGAAGAGGTATGAGAGTAAGGGCAAGAGTAAGGTCGGGTAGGACATGTATGAAGTCAGCACGATAGATGTTGCGTCGCATAATGTCATCTCTTTTAGCGATACCGACCTAAAGGGGGTGCACGTTCCACACGATGACGCCTTGGTTAACCATTTCAAATGGAAAAGATACTTATCGACGGCGACAGCTCGACTGACATCATCTTCAAATGGACCTTTGATAGAATGAGCGTGGATTCTGGTGTTGTGCAACCCGTAAAATCCCATCTCGTCGGTTTTGGGAGGATGTCGTGAGCTCAGTTGGATGGGTCTCACTGCCGGTCACAGTCGGATCCAAGCCCAAAATAGCCACCGTTTGGTCGAAATTCCTCATCGTGGATAGACCGTCACCTTACAATGCAATTATGGGTCGGCCTACTGTCGCCGCCGTCAAGATCGTTTGCTCACCGTATCACCAAAAAATGAAGTTCCCCACCGGCTCTGGGGTAGGCAGAGTCCAAGGAGACCAAGAAGCTACACGGGCTTATGTAAGAAGGGCCATGGAGAAGAAATATCAATCATTGTACGGGCCCGAGCCCGTGGAACCGTGCCGGCACCATACCAAGTTCGTTGTCCCGTTTAGGATGATTGAGTCCGTCTCGATCGATGATCCCCGGGACGAAAAGCCAGTCCCCCGACCTCATGAAGATCTAATCGATGTCTCCGTTCATCGTAATTTTCTAGAGAGAACAGTAAGGATAGGGGCTCGGCTCGGTCCTGAACAACAAGCCGATCTTACCCATCTGTTAAGGAAGAGTTACGACGTTTTTCCCTGGTCCCATAATTAGCTTCCCGGGATTGATCCTAGTGTGGCTATGCATCGGCTGCACGCCAACGTGCATCACCCGCCTATTTGTCAGAAGAGAATGAGGTTTTACCCAGACCAACAGAAGATAATGGAAAAAAAAAATGGACAAGCTCATCAGGTCAGATGTCATAGAAGAGGTCAAATTCCCGGATTGGCTCTCCAACGTTGTCCTGGCTCCTAAGGCCGACAACAAATAGAGACTTTGCGTCGACTTCAAGGATCTAAATAAGGCTTGCCCAATGGACTTCTTCTCCTTTCCAAGGATTGACATCGTGATCGATGCAACGACAGGGCATGAACAGCTTAACTTCCTCGACGCTTATGCCGGCTATAATCAGATTCCCATATATCCTCCCAACAAGAGCACGACCTCGTTCATCACGGACCGAGGCACCTACTGCTACAAGGTAATGTCATTTGGCCTCCGCAATGTAGGGGCGACCTATCAAATACTTGTCAACAAAATGTTTAAAGAGGAGATCAGTGATTCAATGGAAGTATACATCGACGACATGCTAGTAAAAAGCATCTGGGCTCAAAACCACCTCGGTCAGATAACACCCATCCAGCTTTGACCGGAGGCCACTCAGGGACGAAGGTCATCTCCAGATTGGTTACAGCTCTCCAATTCAAAGGGTGGCCGGACTATGCTGTTGGTCGGCTCGATTTCCGACATCAACAAGAATATTTTCTCTCTTTTTTTTTCCCAGAATATTTCTTCTTTTCTTTAAGAAATTTTCTTATTCTTTTCAAAATATTTCTTCTTATTTTATTTGTAATTTTCATGATATTTAATGTGGCATTTTTTAGATGTTCCAAAGAGTCACAAAATCTTATCGTGATCCCTCAAAATCTATCCTAGGACTTGACCAAAGGAAAACTTGACTAAGATTCATTAAATTCAAATATCACAATGTATTTAGACTCAAAATAGACTTAGACACATTTCCAATAAGCACAAGAATGCGGTCATATATTAATGTAAGTCACAATTGTCAAAATACTGTCAAGGATATAGGAACATGTTCTGGAAATCAGATGGACTGATTATTTTATCAAAAAATCAATTTTAATTAATTTTACTCTTGCATAAAACTCTTCAAAAATCATTTCTAACAAATAGCAAATTATTTAAGAATACTTAAAAATGATTTAAAATATTTTATCATTAAACACAATGCAAGAAAAAGATCGAAAAGTTCATATCATCAAATAGTTTTAACCAAGTTGATTGACTGTCATATACTCTTGGTCGACCGACCGATGCAAATTTTCAATATTAAAACCCATTTGTCCAAGATGGTCAACTGAATTGAGAGGTTGGTAGACTGAATTAGTATGCAACTAATATTTCAACCTTTCTAGACAGGATGGTTGACTGCCTTATGTAGTTGGTCGATTAACTCAATATTTAAACTATTTTTCACCGTTATGTTTTATCTATTTGACCAGACTATGTCTATGATTGACCGATACTACCAAAATATAAATGTTCAAATTCAGTTAAGGTTGATTGACTAATTTTTCAATTCGGTTGACCGTTTTGGACAATATAATGCACCCAAATTCATATATCAAGAAATGATTTAGCCTACACATATAAAATCATGCAACTTTCATCGATTGATGTGTTGTATGTCCAATCCTAATCAAGGGTAAGACTGGGCCCTTTACATGGGTTGGTACTCCATACCTGGGACAGACCACGATCGTCCACCAAGGGTAGGGAATCGATCGGGTCTGAGGGCTTGCAACAGGCACCAACCACCTAGTAAAGCAGACCACATGCAAGCGTCAAAAAGATGGAGGGACCCCTGCATGGACTTGAATTGGGAGTCTCGAAAAGGCTCAAAGATGGGCCTAACTAAAGATAAACCACCGATGAAAACGTTGCACCTTGAAGGACCACGAGGACCGAGCACCATGAAAACCACTGGTAGCGTGTAAATACATCGTTACTTTTATCGCAAGTGTACGGGTCAAGTTTTAGTAGAGTGGGAAGAGTAAGGGTTGTCGTATCCACAGGGATTAATGTAGATTATCGTTGAGTACCGTAATTTTCATAACCTGACTTTATTTAGACGATAAAAATGTAGTTTTTATAATAAAATATACTAAATTAAGTTAATTAAACTAATTATATTTATATACTAGTATGACGTTTATGGGAATTTATTGTCTAGGGATTAACTTCGTTCACTTAAACGTGTTCGTTTCGTTTCAATCTAGTTTATATTAACAGCGTTCATCCTATCCGACAATCTTGGTATCGAAATCTCATTCACTACCTCTCGCGAGTGTAAAGTGAATGAATATATGACTTCGCGTCAACGCTGAAATCCCCCTCGAGCATCTATACAACACTTGGTCACATGAGTCTCGCCCCAACGTCATGGATTGCACACTTTCTAACTCTCTCCTGGGTTATTAGATCATCTCGTTGTGTTTAAACCCTAGTCCAAATCCGGAGTTACCTCTCTCAAGTGTCAAACCTCATATTTTCAATATATCATAACAAGCATATAAACATGGAATAACAGTAAACACAATCAGATAAACATGAACAACCATTAACAAAACAACGATTTTATATAAACAACGTTTTCGTGAAGTACATCAAGCCCTAGACAATATATGTTTAGCTACACATAACCATAGCCCTATATACAACTAGAAACAAGCTAAACATATTCAACACATTCAACCAAACTAAGAAATAAAGGAGAGAAACGAGGAAACTAGCCGTTATCCGAAGATCCGACGCTAAAACTGCTCCAAAAACGCTTCCTCCTCTTGGCCTTGATGATCTTCTCTTGGTTGAATGGCCTTGGAGCTCTCAAGACTCCCAAAAACGACCACTCTCATTTGGGGAGAAGATGAATGATATTTATAAGACTCAAAATATCTCAAAATATCCTAAAATATCTAAACTGTCTGGCGCATAACCGCTGCAGTGGTAGAGAGGTTGGTAGGTTTCTAACGGGTGATCGCTGCAGCAGTGGAGCTCTCTGCATTCTGACGACTTGCTTGCTTATGGACCGTTGTAGTCCCTTTTTACCCCAAATACCTTATTTATAACAAAATAAATAAAAATGTATTAAAACATATTAAAATGCTATAAAAATACTCGAAAACTACCAAAATCGACTTGGGAATAAATAGATAAATTACACCTATCAACCACCTATCCATAACCCATGACCCGACCACGTCTACGACAGCTCAAGTCTTGGGCTAGGGGACAGGAGGGCCATGGGCCAGGGAGCACACCACAAACATACCACAAAAATATGGATTTTTTGCAAAAAATTCAACTCAAAGAAAAGTAACGAGTAGCTCATTAAACCGTTCACCACACTGATGCGTTGAAAGAAAGGGATGGCCTGGGATCATAAGCACCGTTCACCATCCACCGCTCACTAAAGTAGATGATGGTTGTGGTATCGCACCACTCATTGTCTCGTTCTCAACTCTTATTGACCTACTCTCAATACTCACCATTATGTCCTCACCATTCTTGCTATGTTAGAGGAGTTGGGGAGTTGGTTGGATAAAGTAAAGGTTGTGTGAAAATGTACATGTATCAAACCTTTACAATACAGAAGGCGCATAAGTAAATGAAAGAAATAGAACTGGGTAGGGTAAACCTGACACAACACACAAGACAAAATATCCAAAAAACTATTCTTTTGTATATATTCAAAAGGACATGTATATTTGGTGGGGTTCTTTGCCCAGGGTACAGAGCATCAAACGGAAAGAAAAAAAGAAAATGCAAAAAATTTAAGAAAATCCTAATTGGGGGAAAACAGGTGTACAATGCCCAGATTGGGGATGCACATGTGTTCTCTCCTGGACGGTCAATGGCCACCTATTTCTTGGTATTCGGGCTGCCGATGATGTCCACCGGGATGGAACCACTTGAGCCATCCTCCTTTGCCAGGGACTAAGTAGCAAAAACACCCTCATCCGGCTGACTAAGGACCTTAACTTGATCCTTGGAACCCCTAACTCTTCTTCTTCGAACTCCAGCTCGATTTGATCAACAAGGAAGTCATGAAATTGACAGCGTATAGTGTAAGACCCTGATAAAAAAAAAAAAAAATAAATAAATAAATAAAATGAGAAGTTTGGGGGGAGGAAAGAGTATTTTGACTAAAGATATTTTTAAAAATACATATAATATATATATATATATATATATATATATATATATATTTATGTGTGTGTGTGTGTGTGTGTGTGTGTGTATAAACGTGGTGAGAAATGGTTACCATCATTCTGGAAGAAACAACCAAGAGAAAGAGATAGAGAGAGAGAAAAAAAAAAGCGAAGGAAAAGAAGAAGCCATCGGAGAAGCTACCGGAGATCACTGGTGCTGGTTCATGGTGTTTTCCCAGGGTTGAGGGTCGTTTGGGCTGTAGGAGCATGCAAGTGTGACATTTTCTGGGGTCATATGGAAGCAGGTATGTGTGTGTGAAGGTCTGTGCTCTGTTTTGTTGTTTGGAGTTGCAACCGGTGGTTTGGGGTGTTGTTTTAGTGGGTGTTTTAGTTGGAGTGAAGGGAATGAGGTTGGTAGTATCAGTTGTAAATTTGGGATGGTTGATCGTGGAGGTGGAGTGAGGAATTTAAGGGCCGGAGCTGGTGACGAAAAGGGGTAAAGGACTGGTCTGTTCTGTTCTGTTCTGTCAGGGACGAAACAAGGATCGCTTAGGTGGTAGGAGATCGCTTAGGCGGTAAAAGAACAGAGAGCAAGAAATCGTATGATCGCTTAGGCGGTGAAAGAACAAAGAGCAAGAAATCGTGTGATCGCGTAGGCGGTGGAAGATCGCTTAGGCGGTAAAACAACAGTGAGCAAGAAATCGCCTGTTCGCCTAGGCGGTGGGGAGCAGAAGCATATTCTAGGGAAATTCAAAGAAAATTGACAATCGTTCTGAAGTAAGTAACGTCTCTTATTAGTTTTTATGATTCACTGAATTAGTTTTATAGCCTTAACATATCAAATGACAAAATGTGGGGTTGGGAAGTTAATAAACGTAAGGTTTGTATCACACGATTAGGTTGTTTTTCACTACACTATTAATTTAGGTCCTGTCACAAATAAGTTCACAATTTTCGGAGACTTAGTAGCCGGGAGTCAGGGGAGCTTGCAAGTACAAATTTTCATGTGAGTGTACTGTCTTCTTACTAAAATATTTTTCTATATGTCGACCTAAATGTTTACTTAAACTGCATGATTTTATAAATGTGGTGGATCGAGCAGATTTTGTGTGAGTTGGTAAAATGAATTTCCGTGGAATTGTTAGGGTTTTAAAAAGAAGGATATTATAAATAATTTTGTTGGAAATTGACGATAATTGAATTAACGATGATGTTGTTACTTTGATTTGTGTTGTTGGTTAGACTATGCCATAGTATATGTCATGTTCGGAAGGTGGTCCGGCAGGTGGTGATTCTTATTATGGTCTATCTAGAAGGTGGTCCGGTGATAAGAACCAACAAGCAACATCAAAGGACATATTGCATGTCCCGGTTGGGCCCATTACTAGAGCAAGATCCAAGAAGATCAAAGAAACGCTTAATGGGCTAATTCAAGAACTTTCGGCTGAATCAAAAACAAGAAAGCCCAAATTAGGCACAAATGACGATCAAGGCCTAATCCATCTCATTAAAGCAAGTGAATGGGTTTAGACATGAACTCAAATGGACCAAGACTTGAGGACCACGAAATTCTCAGCATATTTATTTTATTTATTTGTATTTTAATTTTAATTTAGGTTATTTATTTAATAATTTGTAAGGCATGATTACCAAATTAGCCTTTTCCTTTTTAGATTAGGAGTAGGGTTTTCTTGTTTCTCTAGGGTTTCCTTTTTTTGGTATTGTAGCCGCACTGTTCACTGACACTATTCACCGCACTATTCATTACCTATTTAAGAAAGTTGTATCCCATGAGGAAGAACACATTACTTTGATTAATAAAAATTGTGAGAGTTTTCTCTTTAGTTTTTTAGAGAACTTTTTCTGAATTTATCAAGAGTTTCTTGTGGCGTTCAAACTTATATCTTTGATTCGTGATTCATTATAATCATTGGGTCAAGATCATTATACCATTGGTTCGCGTTTCATTCATAAACGTTAGGTCAAGGTAATCTATCTTTCAATTTCTGTATTTTTGGCTCGTTTAAAATCTGATTTAGTTTCGATCTACGCAAAAAAACCCTAAGTTGGTTTTGGGTCTCACTAATCCTTGGTGAGGTTCTCATCATTTGGTAATCAGAGTAAAGTCTAAATCAGGTTTCATCTATCATTTTTCTTTTTCGTTCTTTCATATCTATTCCTTCATAAATTTTTTTTCTTGACCAAATTATATCATCAGATCTATTGCGTTTTTTTTCTTTTCGTTCTAATTCAAATCTGGTCCAATCTTGAAAAAAAAATGCGGTGCATCTTTGTTTTGATCATATTTTTCGTTTAAATATTGTGCTTCTTCAAATCTCAATTTAAAGTTGCTGGTTTTTTTAAAAAAAAAAAGAAAAAAAAAAAAGAAAAAAAAACAGAAACAAAAAAAAAAAAAAAAACAAACAAACAGAAGTAGAAACAGAAAAAAAAAAATTGAGAAAATTCAGCAGGCCCCCTAACAAAAATTGAGAATAATTTCTTCTTGTTCTACTCTATAAACTTTTCTTTGTGCTATTTTTTTTCCCTTTGTTTCGTTCCTAAAATCTCATTTTTAGTGAATCAAATTGTTGAGTTTGAATTGCTACAAGAAAATTTCTAATTGAGATTGGTTAAGTTCAATAAAGAACTAAAAGAGGGAACTAAAGAGTGAAAAAAAAGGTAAGAGAATGTGAGCTTATGAGAGGATAAAAGCCGAATTTGAGTGATACACGAGTGGAGTGACATAGTTTGAGTGCAAACACGTGAGGGAGTGTTTGTGAGGTTTGCTAACCTTGTTTTGCAGGTTACTAAACATGTCTCGAGAAACAAATAAAGGCTCGTCCGATGAAGCACATGAAAGGATGGATATAATGGACGCAAAAGTTTTCTACAAAGCCTTGGAGCAAAAGTTTCAACAGTTGAACTTGCGGTTTGATAAAGTGCATAAGCGGCTTGACAAAGTTGAGTTTAGCGTACAAAAGGGGCAGCCACCCAGAGCTCCTAATGTGCAACGAAGAGGGAGGAATCAGCCTCGGTTCGTGTATGAAGATGATTATGGGGATGACCTAGATGAAGACGATTGGGCCTCTAATGCAAGCTTGGGCAGAATTGGGAGTGGACATGGGAATAGAGGAGATAGACATGGGGAGCGGATTGATAATAACTTGAGAAGTATCAAGGTGAAGATACTCTCATTCCAAGGGAAAAACGATCATGAGGCATACTTGGAGTGGGAGAAGAATGTGGAGTTGATCTTTGAGTGCCACAACTACTCCGAGGATAAAAAGGTAAAACTCGTTGTGATTGAGTTTATTGACTATGCTATAATATGGTGGGATCAACTTGTTATAAACAGGAGAAAGAACCATGAAAGGCCTATCGTGACGTGGGCGAAAATGAAGGCCATCATGAGGAGGCGGTTTGTCCCTAGTAACTACTATAGGGACTTGTATCAGAAATTACAAAGCCTTATGCAAGGCTATCGGAGCGTGAATGATAACTACAAGGAGATGGAGGTCACTATGATCCGGGCTAATGTCGAGGAGGATAGAGAAGTTACCATGGCAAGGTTCTTGAATGGGTTGAATCGGGATATTGCCAACGTGGTGGAGTTGG